>VZTL01015249.1:126671-139171 GCA_013400535.1 Scopus umbretta
TTAAGGAACCAGGAACAAAGAGAAAAAGTGAGGAAGGCTTCCAGGAAATTCGGTTTGGGAAACAATGATATATTTATGAAAAAACTTTCAGACAAATAACTTTTGGGGTGATACTTAAATAACATTGACTTGTTTTCACAAGCACAAAATAAGCAAGTCTAGGAGATTGTCACCAGGCCTTGAAAGAAGAATGCAGGAAGGAGACTGGATAAGGCAGGAGAAATGGGATGTGCAGCATTTTACCCCTCCACACAGTGGGAATAGTGTCGAGGGGGTTTAAGAGAGACTGTAGGTCCTGTGCAATTCACAGAAATGGGTTGTAGGACAAGGATCAGCTGAAACAACCCTCGCTGTACAGCCCCAGTGCAACTGGTCAGGCCAGAGCACCAGTAGATGGATGACCATCTGGGTGATTGGATGTGCTGGTAGACCACAGAAGGCATGGGGATACCTCTTCTCTATCAAAGGGGACCATATGGAAATCCCTGTAACTTTGTGTGGATTAGGACCTAGATGCTCACCTCTTTTTCCCAGAGGACATTTTGATGCCCTACTTTCACCAAGTTAAATTCGTGTAACTTGATCTCAGCTTCCCACCCCAGTGACATATCAAATGCAAGAGTGAGTCTTGTTAGTACTTCCTTGGTAACAGTTTTCTCAATCTAGAAGAGAGAAGGATGAGCAAAAAACTCAGGCCAAAGCCTTTGTCTGGCAAAGGAAACGTTATTCAACAGCAGCTAGGAGCTGCCAGCCTGCAATCAATGAGCACTAAATGAGCAGCATGGTCTTCCAGCCATGGGAGAGAATTTCCATCTGGGCGCCACTGGCTCAGGGAAAGAAGCATACTGATAGCCAGCCTTTATGCCACCATTTCAATCATAACTTTGGAATACAGTTGACAAAGCAGGTCACATTAAAAACCTGCAGATAATGACATGTTATAAGGTCAAAAGGGACACATTAATCCAACCAGTGCCAGAGCTGAAGGCAAAACCCAGCGCTCCTAGGTCCCAGTCCAGCACCTTGTCAGCTGTTCCTCCAAGCTTTCTTACCTACCCCTGGATGCAACAGTAGTGCATTTGCATGCCGCTTCCACTCCAGTGGGACTCACCTTCAGGAAAAGGATACCAGCTAATTATGAGCAAGCTCTCTGATGATCAGTTCATTTGCAATTCCTTGCAAGCACAGTTTTGGGACTGTATAATACAAGATATAATACCGGCCACTCCAATAAGACGAATCACGAGAGATGTGCAAATGGAGAGATGAGCATTTGTCCTTGAGGGAGGACATTTAGCATACCTAGAAACACAACCATTTTTAAAATTAATTAATCCCCTTAAGGAAATGTGAGTGATGGATTAGAGACCTTAACCGGGGAAGCAGTCTGTGACACGGTGTGTGTTGGAGGCGGCACTGAAAAAGGACGTGAGTTTGCAGTCTCATGTGCCTAAGCAAAACCATCAGCCTTGGAGTGGAACGTATTTATTGGCTGGAGAAGGAGTGGCTCAGGGAGACCCTCAGAGCTACGTGCCAGCGGAGGAGGATCTGTGGCACCTAATGCTGCCCAGCCAGCCAGTTCTGAGAGCAGCTGAGTGAGAAAAGGAGGGGGAAAGCTTAACATAGTATCACCGGGGAGGAATATAGCGTGCAATGACATTTTTAAAACATATTCTTGACTCTGAGAAACGTCTAGGTAAGCAGCGCAGCAGATGATATGTAGATTTCTTATTTTAACAGAAAAGAACAGCAGGACATTGCTTCAGATGTGCTTCCTTACTAAATCTGTCTATTAGCTTTTGAGTCTGAGTCATCTCTATCTTAGTATGCAATGTGTTCCACCAAGTAATGAGATTTCTTTGAGTTTCCACTGTATTAGATTTCTCTACACATCAAATATTTAATAAGAATTAGCATCCAGCCATCCTCCCTCCTCCCCTCCACAATAATATTAACTTCTACTGAGACACCATCATTTTGCTATTCACAGTGCAACTTTGACGAGTAAGTGAAAAAGCCCTGTATATTTTTCCAAGGGATTTGCTGTAGCCCTCTGCAAACACACAGTAATTACAAAAAAGAATGACCAAGAGAAAAAGACACAGTAAACTGAAGGTGTGAAAAGAGACCTCTCATTAATCTTTGTGTCAATTACAGTATCTGAGGAACAATTTCATAGCAATAGCATATTTATTTGATATGGCACAGATATCTGGGCTCGCTCTTACGGATGGCATTTGCTCTTAATGCTTAAAGTACCTCTTTAACAAAATGGCATTCCATAAAAATTTAGTGTGTTCCTACTGTAATTAAAAAGCCCTAGTCATTTTTGCATTTATGATATAAACTATAATAGCTGTAAAATCCTGCAATTAATTTGCGCCAACATTTCATACTTGAGAAATTCTCATTACAAATTTCATTACTTATTCACTTATCTGTAATTTGTCCTATATAACCTAAAGAATATTAACAAATTTAGAGTCACTTTTGCTCTATTAAAAGCTAAATAGAAAAGCCTTCCACCTAGCAAGCCAGTCGTGATAACATTCTCAAGCCTGCTCCAAAATGATGGTGAGCTACATTAGGGCTATACAAAAAGAGATATTCTTTATGAAGCACAAGCCATAAACGACACGCAAAGCCCTTTGGAAACCGTGTGATGTGTCCTGAGCTAATCCACTGCACCCTCCTTAGTTTAAAAGCATTACAAAGCTTGAGTGTCTTACACTGTGGCTGCGAATACGATGCACAGCTATCTAAGGGCAGGATTGGCCATAAAGCAACAAGGAAATGTTTATCTACCCAGCCAAAATTAACTATGCAAAGTCCGAAAGACAGGGATTTCTGTTCCCGCTTCCCTCTTTAGTTTTCTTCCCTGCTGCTCACAGTCATAATTTGCACTCTGGATGTCTGCAGGACTTCAAGGGCTGTAAAATCTCGAGGAGGGCTTGTGGCATTACACTGACACAAAGCCCCACTTTTTCTCCAAACAAGAGACAGTGCTACCAGAAGACAAAGGAAAGGACTGGTAGGAGAGGGCTGCACGCGTGAGCCAGTAGGAAGGAGAGAGAAACTTGTGCTGCTCTGTAGTTTCTCCCAGCCACTGAATTCTGACAGCGTCACAGCAAAAAAACCCAGCTGCTCTTGAAATTTTGACCACATCTTCTTCATGGCTTTGTCTTCTCTGGGGCCAGTGTTCCAACCCAAAATACACCAGAAATCTGCTGAAAGCATCTTCAGTAAGAAAACCATCATCTCCAAGACCGCTGACAACCCAAGTTGTCAGATCGCTCTATCCAAGTCCAGTCCAGCTCTGCCCAACCTCAAAACAGCTTTTCCAAAAACTCTCTTCATGAACTTTCACCCTCTCTATTAATTTAAGCTCACTTTTGCTTAAAAAAGGATGCTTCACTCCCTCCCCAGTTCACAGTCGTGCATTTGTGGCTCGGTACCGCTCACCTGTATTAATGGGACACTTGTGCCAAGTCTTGCAGATGATGCTTAAACATAATGACAACAGAAGCCAGCAAAGAGCAGGCAGGAGACATTGAAACTCAGATTGGCGCTCTGGCAAAAAAGGAATAAAGAAATTTTCTTCCTCGTAGTGCAAAATCTAGAAGTACAACTCCACCTCCAAAAACCAGCCCACTAAAGAATTTGTAGCACAGTTACAGTTGCACAAGCTTTGGGCATGCCCTGAGTATTTCCTGATGCGCTAAGAAGAAATAAGTTACGATCTCCTAAAGCATGGCTAGGCTGAAACAAGAGAAAACAAACGGGGATACCATCAGCTTCATTTAACTGAGAACTCTCAGATGTGTATAAGTCAAGAATAAGATTTGATTCCACTGAGAAAAATTAACTTTGGCTGACTTTGCATCTTGACTTTGCAAACATTATGAAAGCCATTATAAAACATTATGCAAATTAGAAGTACTATGGCAAACAAGGCCTAAAAACAAGCAACTTCACCTCCCTGAAACAGAACAAAGCCCAAACACACTGCACAAGGACAGTGTCACTCAGTTTCCACAAAACTATATTCACAATGAACAGAGACTTAAATATAAGTATATATCTGTATACTGGATAAAGACACATATATATATGCTCCCCTTCCCAACAATATATAATATTATATTGACATTTTACTAGCTTTTATAACACATTTATTTTATTTCAGTCTGTAATTAACTTCTACAAAATTTAGCTGTGAGACAGGAAATTTCTATTCTAGCATAAATAATCTTGCTTCTGAAAACAGCAGCTTTAACACAACCAACAATACCTTTCATACATGAAAGAAACTGGCGTACTTATTTGTTTTGTGTGCTCCATCTTTTATAGAGTATTATGGTATAAATTGAAATTTTATATGATTTAATAAACTTATATGATAGCCAAGTACCCATATAACTGTAACAAACTGTACTCCTCTCTTAATCAGGGCTCTTGGTATATGCACGTTCTCTTTCATTATCGAAGCCTTAGCTTATGACAAACCAGACACTATTAAAGTACCTTCAGAAAAGTACATTTACAGTACCACAATCCTTCAAATATATAGCCCTTAATTCTGGAAGATAGTTGTTGTAAAGTGGAAAATAGGATCTACCTTTCTTCCATCATGAATCAACTTTGCAAACAAGTTATCCAGAAGAATTTCCATTGTGTTGCATAATAAAACAGTGGCAACAAACAAATATACACACCTACAGACGTATGTAGGGTTTTGTATCAAGCTGACAGGCACTAAAATGGAATAACAGAAGAGTTCGAGAGAGAGAAAGGTTTATTTGGCCTCCAAATCTCTGGTTAGTTCTACAGAGATAATGCCTAAGATTTAAAGTTTCTTTGGTGCACTAGAGGCAATATATGATGCCGACTGCCATCTTTCAAAAAGTTGCTGGCCCACCTAAATAAATGGTCCTCTGTAGAAAGAGTACTGATGCACAAGGCTTCTGGTTTGATCTAAAAGCCTTCTCCTTAAAACATGTGTAAACATATTGCATATACTGGATACTCGTACACCACGCTGCAGCTGCCTGAAGAACAAAGACCATCAATACCCTGACACTGCTATTCTTTATATGCTGGGTGCCTTCTCTTAACTTACCAGGATTATGACACCCTTGACATCCTTTCCTGTAGAATTAAAGGGTGTCTAGTAATTAGGGTCAATGTTTACCCTGGTTATCTGCAAGAAACTATCAATGAAGTCATGATTCAATCAGGCCACCACCTTCCCTGTGAGCGGCCCTCAAGCATTTGCAAGCAAGTGAATGAAAGATGTTCAGTTGCCCCCTTTGCTGCATGGAATGCCAGCAGAGCTATAAGCAGCGACTTTCAGAGGCAAAGGAATTGTCACTGCTTTTTGTTCTCTGCTTCTAAGTTTTAAAGATGACCTTCCACCTGAGGCTTTTAATGTAGTTTTGCACTCTAGAGTACAGACCATTGCATGCAAATTCATGCCTGAAATGCATTTTCTGTGTTTGCAATACTTTTAGAAATTATGTTTATGGAATATCCTTGGAAGAGAACGAACTCTTTATTCATAATACATAAGCTTTACATTTTTAATAACAGAATTAGACCTTCACTGATTTTATAGCTATACTATTAGCCAACACACTCTAGTTTCAAATTAATTCGAAATAACTCACACAATGACTTTCTGCAGTCAGAATTGGAGAAGCATGGACTTTGAAGTAGGTAGAGCCTGTTAAATTCAGCAATAATTGCAGCTACCGCTAATGAAAGCACAGAACGGTTTCCCTATTCCTTTGCACGTAGCCTGGATTTCTTCCGAGACGGCAGAATGGATGAGCTGCTGATCAACTTTTGCTAAAATCTGATTTCATAAATGGCACAAAGGTCTCTGAATAAACTCCATTTCTCAGTATATTTTCCCTACTTTTTGTATCATGCAAATAGGTTTGTTTGAAAGCATAATGATAATTTATATGCACACCAGCATGGAGTCTATGCTACCTTCTTACTAAATACCTATATTGGATTAGCACTTCCCATCCTCAGTAGGATCACATCCCACTGTGGCAGAAGATGTGAGATGTACAAACACATGTGACTAGAGACCTCTGCAGATGTCAGTGACTCACAATTCCAGCAAAGGAAAGCTTCCCTTCAGGACAGCATTTAAACACGTGGGAGCCTTCCTGAGGGAAAACTATAGTGTTTGCCAATGTCTAACACAACAGGGACCTAACTGGAGCTTTGAGGTGCTATTATAATATGATTATTTATTACGCAGGCCGTATTAACCCATAGGGTATACACATGCTGAACTTTAAGACTGGTAAGAAACACTCATGATTATGGAACAGAAAATATCATGGGGAAAATAGTATTGTCATGTATGTCTTCGCCACTATGTTGGATCCTAACAGCATGTAGAGGGGTTAAATTCACAAGACATGGGGTCTGCAAATAAAATGCTGCATTATCTTGAGGTGGCAAAAACTCATCTCACCCCTCCTTCCCAAGCCCTCTAATGTCCTAAATATTCATAGGGCCTTATACCACAATACTGAAGCTATTTATGTAAGTGCTATTCCACCCAGGTAGTACTGTAAACTCAGTATCTGTAGTGATATACTCAAAATCCAGCAACATTATCCCTGTATATCAAGTAAGGAATAAACTGGAGCTATTTGTTTTGTCCACATACTTCCAAATCAGGTACTTCTTACTGCAAATATTTCTGTGGCAGATTCAAATAGATCAACACATGCTAAGAAAGGCAACGAGCCCTTGGCAGTTTCTAACCGTGGAGGAGAAAAGGTTCTCCACTTTTCAGGACTGACATGTCCTCATATGATAAAACTGTCAAAAGTGTTACCTAACATTGTTGTCTGCATCGCAATATGTTTCCCAGTAACACCGGGTCTGAGCAGCAGTAATAGAATTAATTATACTTCATTTTGCTGTCTTTAACAGTATTGACCAAATTTAAGAACAAATGAGAAGTGCTTATCAAGCTTGAAGAAAATAATCCATCAGTGGCACAATTTAAATTCTCTGCAGTTCTCTTATTAATCAAAGTAACACTTACTATCCTATCTCCACTTCCCATTAACAGTCATTAAGCACTGTTGCTGATTGAAGCAATTTCTTTAGGGATCTCAACCTCATTTTTAAGAGAACCTTCTACAGTGGAAAACAATATCATACAGGAACAGCGACTTCAAGAGAGGAAGAAGGTTCTTCAATCATGTTCTGACCTTGACATTTCTCTGCAGCAGAAGTTCACCAAGTACACAACCAACATGCTCCAAACTTCTGCCGTCTGTCTTCCGGCAGCACCAATGCCCTCCTATTAACCAGGGAGGAAAACACCACTTCAAGGGACGGTTACAGCCAGCAGGTTAAGTGTCTTTAACCATTGCACTGGCCTGCATCAGCGATTATTATTTACAGAGCCTTTTCATACGTAGGGAACCAATAAACAAAAAAAGAAATCGTGAGACAGCTCATTCTGTCACCTTACTGTCAACTCTCAGAGAAATCCAAGCCATGATAAACCTCAAAGTTTATATGGCACAGAAAAGATTTCTGATGTTGACTTTTTCTCCCTGTTATAAACAATGTCACAGACTGATAGCTTTTGCTGGAATAGATGCAGGAAACCTAGCACATGGATGTAATGCAAAGGGGCAGGGAAAAGCCTGGGCTATAAGCATTAAGCTGTGGCAGCGTAGATCAATACATATTCAGGGCTGTGGGTGCATTGTCTGAGTTCTGTCGATCCCAGGCTTGTATGTGGCACACAACCACACAGAGTAACAAAAAGCACTTTACAATTCAGGGGGTTCCCATGGCTCTCTGGATTCAGGGAGTTTGTCCTGTGGATGGAGCTTGTCAGGTTCCTTGCAAGGCCCTCAGGTTTACCGGTTTTATAAGTCTTCAACTTCTGCAGTTGTGCCCCAACTCAGCATTTCCCAGAATATTTCACTTTTACTGCCTGAGACAGTGTTAAGGAAAATGCATTTCATCCTAAGAAATCAGGAACAATACTGGGAGGCTGGAGAGATCAGATCTAGCTTATATTTGAGCAGCAGTAAAAATCCTGACCTATAACATGTCATAACGATGTTGACATGCAAGGCAGATGTTCACCACATCTCAATTCAGATCAGCAAAAGGCATATTTCAGAGCCTGACTACATCTCAGCATCTCTACATCTCTCTCAGAGCAGAACTTTTATTGACTGGACATTTTTGTCAGCTACCCATCTGCCTCTTGGCCCTTAAACACAAACTTTTCTGGCTGGTGTGTGGCTGTGGCCATATCAAACTTAGTATCAGCCTTATTCGACTCAAACCTCCAACATTCAAGAGCTCATAGGACCAATCATAAATGTTCACACTGTGAACTGTTTCCAAAGTCTGCCACCCATCATACTGAGTAACCGAGTTCACTTTATCCTTTCAGAGAAGAAAAATCCATCAGTAGTACTAAATATAGAGACATCACTTCTGCTTAAGAAGTACTTGATCTGCACATTAGTGAGTGCTGGGGAATATTTTAGGGAAGTATCACTCGATATCTACGCGGATCTCATTCTGTCAGTGTCTCAGTTGTCAAAAAACAGTTTACTGGCCTCAATGGGCATTGGGGCTATCCTAGTGTGGCTATTTCATACCCACTACCACAGCCTTTCCACTTCAAGGAAAGAGGGGAAAAAAGATGCAAGTCTGGCTGTGTGTTCTGCCTACTTACTATGTCCACTTGTGTTTATACTGGATGAAAATACAGTACAAACTTGGAATTTGGTGGCCAAACTGCATGCCAATTTTATTCCATATACGTACCATCATTATTTATTCCAAATTCCTACCATTTGGTAGGCTGAGTATCAGGTTGGCAAAATTCAGCTTAAAATCAAGGGAAGAACAAAGCACCACTTAACTTTTATGCAGCTAACTACACAATTCCACGATATGAAATGTTAAGCTAGATTTTTGGATCAATGTAATACCTACTCCCATTAAAGCACTTAAAAAGGAAAACGTCCTACAGAGTGTCCCATTAGGCTGACAAATTTACAACACTATGAATAGAAAACCAGAACACAGCATTGTGTTCAGGGAGCATGAATGGATTTCATCTCTGTAGTGTTTCATCTATATGAAGAAGGTTAGATAGCCTCTCACATACTTTCTCATTATTTATCAGCTCCACTTGCTACAGGCACATGTATTAAAGTAAATTAACAATCAATTGTGGAGTGAATTATGGCAACTGTAGTGGGACTGAATCGAGGCACATGGGAACATAGCACGTTTAAGCTTCCATCTCTGCATATGTCACTTACCATTAATGCTAGAGATGATTAGAGGAAAATCCTTTTCCATGTACTCTCATACACAGGACATCACCCTGGCAAAGCCTATCGTGTAGGGTGGGAACGTTCAGCTCTGTTCTTCAGTAGCTCCATGCAGAGGCATAAAGCTATGCTGGTAGAAAATCTAAGAGCTCTATTGATATACACGATTGACACAGTAAAATAATTTAAAACAAAGGAAACAGGGAAAAAAAACCTATAGGAAGACAGGAAGGCTCATTCTGTGCATAAAATCATACCTTCTTGTTCTTCTTGATGAGTTTAGCCCTGGTTATAAGTCCCATAAACCAGACAGAATACAAAGTCACTAATTGCAGCGCAGCTATTGAAATAATTTATGCCATAGCATCCATAGCTTCCTGTTATCTTTCTAGGGCACTTGGGCTGCAGTAACTATGTATTCCAGTAAGTTAACTCATTGCATTATATAGCCTGTTAGTCAAACGAACTGTTGGGAACAATCTGTTCCTAGTCAAGCCAGAGAAGGCTGTTTGTCTAACTACAATGATATTTTACAAAAAGTAAGCACATTTAATACCACAGTCATAGACCTGTAGGTGTTTTTATCTTATTAAAATGGGCAGATATATGACAGGACAAGGGGAAAAAGGCAATTTTTATTCTTATGCTTTTAATTTTTAATGTGAGCTCCGTATTATGATAAGCGCTTCCAGCACATCTTATATAATAGAAAAATAAAATAGCTCTGCACAGGACCAAGAGTCATATAATGTTGAAGGTCACTTGCTTTACAACTTTACAAATATTTCATTGATACTATATGAAAGCGAGGCAAATAAATGTAATTAAAATATACTAATAATAAAAACCACTGGCTTTTGTTTACACTGGAAGTGAGCAGGAAACATATTACCTCTGCAAACGGTGGAATTATTGCCATGACCTTTTAAAAATGTAAAAGCATGAATCGATAGCCTTTCAGAGGCACGACTGCGGGAGCAGAACTGGCCACACTGTGGTGGTGTGTATTTCTGCATCAGAAGGCAGCTGAAACCTAATTATCGTCAATCACATCGAGGTAAGTCAAGGCGGTGACAAGCACTTTGCAGGTGAGCGTAGGTGGGCACATACCTATGGGAATGCCTTTGTGCGCACGAGCACGTACCTGCCCCTCTTCCGAAGCCCGCAAGGTGAGATTGAAAGGTGAGTTATAGGCAGTGTCACTCATTTACAATAACTAACACCAGTCTGCCTAGGAAGAGCAACCTGCAAAAAATGTATGGGGGGCTGGCAGGCTGCCACTCTCCCACAGACCTTGCAGCCACAAACTGCACAGGATTGTTGAGGTCGTTACAACACTTACTTGGACTCTGGCCATCTGGTATTAAAAAATAACAGTTGGCCAGTCAGAAACATTGCTCAAGCCCAAGGACAACATAAGAAACCCCATTTTGGTATTTCTTCATCCTCTTCTCCCAAAGCGCCGGTCCTTACAGTCAGTCCTCAGACATCATGAACTGGGCAGGGGGGAGGGAGGGCGACCCACAAACCTTCTGCTGCTGCAGGTATTCACATTGGTGCCACCTCTGGAGCCATCAAGAGAATTTTGAAATGTTCATCACAAGCTAGAGCAAATGTTTTGTAAAATTAATCTCTCCACCTATCGGCAAAATATTAACACATACAAGTGCTTAGCTTCAATTCGATGGCCTAAGGATGAAAGCCCAGCATTATTCAAACACACTTCAGTGAAAGATGCATAAGGTTGTCAAATAGCATTGATATCAGGGAAGCGCTGGTGACTCAGTGCAGCTCTTCTGAATGCTAAGCCGTGCCTGCGCAGGTCTGAGCCTGGCAAAGCGACAAGCTTTAAACCAGCTTTCTGCAGAGACTGAAACCCTCTCCAGACCTGGCGTATACCAGGAGGTCCTCAATACCCACATAACCAGAATACCATCCGCAGTCTTAGAAACATTAAAAAATGGACTGGTAACCCAGAATGTCCACTCTTTGTACCAATAAACATACTAAAGAGAAAAAAACAAAAAAAAAGCAATAAAAGCCTTATTCTGAGTCAGTGACCGTTTTTTCCAGAAGTGCCTATTCAACTTTTGAAACTTTGCATGCAAGAGGCACACCAAAAATTCAGGCTGGCTCTCCAAGGTGCCAGCCAGTCTGGCGATCAAAGCGCTGGAGCATCTGTGCCACCAGCGAGTCACTCGGGTGTCCCCAGTTCAGTGGCAGCCCCTCCAGCAGCCACCGTGCCAGTCCCAGGCAGCCCCTGCCGGCACACGCTGCCTCTCCCGATGGTCAAGAATTAATCCCAGTAAGCAGGAGATGCACACATGCTTCTAATATCACTCTGGTTTTGGAGGTCGGTCACCAGTGAAACCTCTCAGCAAGCACTGAGTTGCTGCTTAGTGCTACTGGAGGGAGGGGTGCAGGATTGAGGAAAGCCAGGTGCAGAAGTACAGCCAAAACCTGTGAGCCTTACAATGAAGTGGGAATACCATCGTATCACTTAACTCTCATAAGAGTGCAGGTCAACAAAATAAGTTACTTTCTCTTTATTGGTCCTAAACCAGCTTTAGCTCCTTTTCTATATGGGAAGTTATTTGCTGTGTAAATGTCCAACGAATTCACGTGATGATAGGATCTACCACACAGCCACCACACAGATCATCCTTTAGTACTCTGCTTCACAGTATACTATGTTTTCCATCTCCCACAAGTACAGTAAAGTGATTGTTGTTGACCGTTGTCTTGTTTTAATGTCTCCTAAATAATAATAAACTGTAACAGAAAAAAAAAATTATTCTGCTGCAAGTAATATATTTCTCAAGGACTAATATATGATGAAAAAATAAATTTCCCTTCTGGCAACTTAATTTGTAGATAACTGTGGTTGTTTGAAGATAGGATTTTTACATTAAACTTGGAATCTGCACGACTGTTTAACATCATTAAGGGAATATTATATTGACTGCAAGTAACTGGTTTCCATGTGGTTATATCAATCTATTTCTGTAAGACTGTACACTAGTTGTTCCCCTAGAGTACTCCTTGTAATGCTGAGAAAGTGTCAGAAATAATGACTGTCTACCTATATCTGCAATAAAACGTAGAGCATGGATATTATAGTTGTAAGTATCAAAGATTTATTTCATGACT
>VZTL01015251.1:0-34076 GCA_013400535.1 Scopus umbretta
GGGGTTAAACCACAACAGGGGCTTTCTCTGATCTTCAGGGATTCATGTTTACAAGCTTCTCTCCCTAATCTCAAGCACTGCAAGCATTTCTGTAAATGCACAGACTCATTGGAAGCAAAGCTGGAAGAGACCTACTCATCCAACCCATCCCTCTGGCTCATACAGTGTCTACCTAACCTGTGCTGTTCAAAAGCCCTGCACTTGTCCACTGGTGGTGGTGAACCCAGGCTTCCCTGGCTGATGTCCTCCAGTGTTTCCCCAGCCAGCCTGCTAAAAAGTCATTACCTGTGTCTAATATAAAGTCCTCGCTGTTGTGGCATAGGCTCATAAAGCTTCTCCTTGTCTATACTTGCAGATAGCCTTCTTCCATGCATTTCCAGGCTCATCCTTTCTCCTGCTAGTGCTTCCTGCTCCCTGAGCCAGTGGGGTCCAGAAACTGAGACTTTTAACAACAATACACCACATAACTGGAGATTTTAATAAATAGGTGACTCTCTGCAAAGTCCTATCAGCTGAGGTTTTCAACTTAGGCCCACCTCTGAAGCCCCACCAGCAAGACTCAAGCAGTAGCACCAAACCCTCCAGCTGAGAAACCCAGACAAGGTTTTCATTTTCAGCACAGTCTTGGAGGGGCAGAGGGGCAGGACAGATACGCACCCACAGAGATCTCATGAGATGTCTCTTCTGAAGGCAACCTCCAGAGATCCAACATCCGAATGGAGAGACTCCACTACAAGATTCAGAAACCTCTGCAGTGCCACAGAGAACAGTTCTGGGAAGGATCCCATCAGCTGATGTAGTCCCAGCCTGCTCAGATACAACCTTCAGTTGGGGGTATCATGTATGTGTCCCTCCTAACATAACTATCACAGTTACCTCACTCCTAAAGACATCCAGTGACTGACATTCCTGCGCCTCACAAGACAAAATGCTCTGGTGCTTCATGACCCTACCTGAAAACTTTTTATGATGCCTAAACTGAAAATCCCTTGTTGCAATTTAAAACAGTGTTCTTAGCGGAAAGACCCAGAGTTAATGAAGAACAGGCACGTCTGCCTTGTGCTGCTGTGCATCATTATATACCTGAAGATTTGTCCTACTTTAGTTTCTACTCTTGTAAGCTAAAAAACTCAAATTTATTTCTTCTTTCCCCACAAGTTAATGCTTTTCATATCCAAGTGTGTTGGGTTCAAACTACAATTATGGTGACAATTAGGAAATGCTGCTGGTAGATTCTTCACCAGGGTGCTATTCAAAACAGTCCCCCAAATATCTAGGTATCTGTCAAAGCAGGGCACTTTTGATCAGATGCTCAAAACCAGAACTTTGGGGGAAAAGAAAATACTGCTCGGGAGTGAGATGGGGGAAAAAAACAGCAAAACTGGAGCCCAAGTCTTGAGCATAAGTCTTCGTGATGGAAGGCCAGTGAGACAGTACTGGAGTGCTTAGACAGGAATTGCAAGAGCAGATTTGAGGAATTCTGAAATCCCGTCCTGATTTGATTGCGGATGAGAGCAGGGCAACGAGCTACTGCAGCCTGCCGCGGAATAACAGAGCAGTAGGTAAACATTAGCAGTGATGTGCAATGGCAAAACTGTGGTGATAGGGGGCTTCAACGGCATCCATCTGTGCTGTGTCCCACCCTTTCCTTTTCTTCCACCTTCCTCATCTATACAACCTCCAAAATACATGATTATGCTGGTGAAAAACTGCAGTCGTCAGTCAGATGCTCCTGCTAAACCCAGCCTGCTGCTGCAGCCCCCCATTCCAGGCTATTTCCATGCAGGATTTGCTAGCACACAGCCTCCCAGTGCCCATGCAGGTGCAGCTGCCACATCCCAGCCCTGACAGCCTGCTGAGGAGCCTTTCAGTTTAAAGAGAAGATACAGTGGGGACCTCTTAGCAGAGCAGTAAATTGCCCTACCCCCTGCACCAGCCTTCACAATCAGCTGCTCATTTAGCTGTAGCTGTGACAAACAAGCAATGCACAGGGCTGCCCGCTGTCATCATGGGAAGGACCAGACATGGACTCCTCCTCGGTGGGGAGCAGAGGGTAAGCATCCCATGCATCTACCCTTCACAGACCCCACAAGGTTACTAACACACGGGAGCTCACTCACTGGGCTGCAGGCAGAAGCTGCTCCCTGTTGTACTACCTCCTGCCAACCTCGCTGAGCACCCTCTCTCCCAAACCAGCCACTACTTGCTTGATCAGCATTTTTGGGGGTTAACAATAGTAAACTCTCCTCCGTCAGCCCTGAATGGTGCAGCAGTGATGAATGTGCTCTCCCTGGTATCAGACAGAGCAGGTCAGCTTCAGCTCTTGGAAGGTGGTCCTCAACATGAGAGAAGGACCAAGGCAAAGGAAAACACTCACTCTTTCCTAGATATAGCTGATACATATGACGAGTGTATGTGATTTACTAGGAGATGTGTTACAGGCTTAGGACAGAGAACAAGCCCAGGCAGAGTCAGACATGCAGGCTTTGCAGAAGCAGGTATATACGGGATATGAGTTTGTATTCTCCATATGACCGAAGAAGAGACAGCAGAATGATCCGCAATCCCAGCATCATTCCTAGCAGCCAACAGACTCTGCCTATGTACACCATTAACATCACAGGAGAGCTGTCCCAGAGATGGGGAAGAACTCAGTCCCCAGGTCCCCCATCGCACCCCTGGATTAGCAGGGTACAGGGAAGCACCTACAGTGTCAAAGCCAGAGCTGGGCCAGAGGGAGCCAGCACCCCCAGAGCAGCCAGAAGAACTCCGATCTACCCAAACACCATCACACAAATCTGTGCGCACACTTGCATCCCCCCATTTGCCTTGTCCTCTCCTTCTTCAGTTCCTTCCCAATATTTGAGGGCTCTAGTCCCTACTGTCCCAGCCCTTTCCCCCCCCGCACACAGGCACATGCTCACAAATACACTGCCACGCTCCAGACCCATCTGTTCTTACAGGAAGAGCTCCCCACACAGCTCTGCCTGTGCACTTTGCTGTCACCACACAGTGCTATTTCAGCTCCACACCTGCACTCTCCCTAAGACAGTGTGTGATCTTAATTAAGCTTTAGGCACAGATGGGGAGCAATTGTCTGGCACTTATGGCTGAGAGGGGGGACTCGGTCCATATTCCCCCTCTGCCACATGCACAGTAGCAACCTGCCTGTGTGATCGTAGGCAAATCATCTTCCTGTGTCTGGATGGTCCCACTGACCCTTTACTCTGAAAGAATTTATCATTAATTTTTCCAAAGTGTTTTGGAAGCCTTAGAGGACAGGTAGCACATGAACGGAGAGTATTAATATTCCACCAGGAGCCTCTAGGAACCGACCACTGCATTAAAGCTACTACAAGCAGAAACAAAACTACAGAAGTCTTGCACAGCTCAAACCAGACCCCCAAAGCACTGGCAGAGTTTTTTCAGTACTTTCCATCAGCACTAGGAAATGTGTATGTGGCCTGTCATTATGCATCCAGAGCAATGGACCCGAGATAACATAACCAGGGGAGAGCAGGACCAGGGATGAATTCAGATCTACTCTGTGTGAGAAAAGGTTGCATCAGGCACTGTGTATGGTAAAGTATTAGTCTCCTGCTGTTCCAGCATAAAGTTAATCAGGGACAGAAATTAATCCCTCCTGACAGCATGTTGCCAATTTCTGATTTCATCCCCATTTGCTCATGGCTTATCATCAAGGGAATGGGAAACTTGTAGCCCAGACAAGCCTGCCACATGCCTCCGTCTTTGGTAAAGGCTCGCATGCACCAGCCATGTGTTCATGTACACTCAAAGCAACATGTCCATGCTCTGCATGCACGCCAGTGCCCTCCCATCCATACAGATTCACCTGACATTACACAGGTAGATGCAGTAAAAAGTTATGGATACGCTTTAGGCAAAATATATGCCCAGCCATCAGATTTACTCCAAGACAGTGCAGGGGGGGACATGACAAGAACAAGAAAGAAAGAAATCCTCTCCCCAGAGGGACAGTGGCAGAAGAGCAAAGTGGCATTTACAAATCATAAGCATTTCCCTTACTCACTCTCTGCTCCTTTGCCCAGAATGATAATTAGCATTATTCTAAACAGCATTGGCAAAAGCTGAAACCCAAGCAGCTTCAATTGCTTTAAAGGAAACCTGGTTGGGAATTCTTTCAGACGAGACATTTAAACTCGAATGGTGATACATCTGATGGCAATGCAGCAGGTGCTTTTTAATGCCACCTTATAACTTTCCTCCTAAAATGAAGGAGCAAGTTCTAAAGAGGAAACCATAATTTCCCAGAGTTGCAGGATTCTGCCTCATGTTCCAAATGTTAGGGGTTTTTCCTGCAGCACAGCTTCTCCCAAGCCCAGTGGATCATGGATTGAGCCCTATAGCATGGCAGCAGCAGCCTGCTCCCTCCTGCGGTCCTGTGAAACATGTCACTGTTCCCCAGACTGGGCAACCCTGAAGGCTGCTTTGCCATGGAGTTTAGCTGATCACATAACAGAAAAGCAGGTTTGCAATTATATTCATAAATAATAGCACTGACTTGGTTTTGTATCATAAATAAAACTTAGATGATTATATAGAACACATATATCTCTCTGTGTCTGGATGATCAATATACATCTTGAAGTATCACCAAGTTTTAGCCACAAAAATTGTAGCAGGAAACATGCTTCACAATTTGCTTCTCCTTTTTGTGCCGTTCCCTTTCCTACCATTTATAAGTCTCCTCATCCAACTTATCAAAACCACTGTTGTCACCAGAAAAATTCTCTGCCTCAAGTGAGTAATGCCATGTTCCTAGCACACCCAGTGCCATAACTTACACAGCCAGGAAGAACCTGTACCTGGTCTCCTGAATAACAGAGTCAACAAGGCTGCTGGAATTAATTCCTGCTGAAGTGTGAAACTCAACAACATCCCATGGACGGAAACAATCAGTCTTATACACGTGGACAGCAGTTCTCAGTACCACACCCATGCACAGCTCCACACCCAACCTAGGCACCCAGACTGTTGTGATGGGCTCACCATGAGCACCTGTACAAACAGGCAGCAAATATGCTGTCATCTCACAGGTGTCCCAATACAACCCCATACCAAAACCAAAACAACAAAAAAACAGTGCAGTCTCCTCTTTGAAAGCAGAGCATGCATAGTGTAGGAGCATCCTCCGCAATGCATTGCAGGAGCATTCAGCCCCATTACCTTAGAAACTGAAAAGCTGTTGTGAAATAAGTGCAAGAGAAATGGGGGAGGGGGGAAGGAGGAGAAGCAGACTCTCGGCAGTAAAACCATTAGGAAAGCTCAAGCGCACTCCCAGCCATTTGCTGAGTTCATGGGAGAATTGCTCTCCTCTCTCCCTCCAACAGACCCAGCTGCAGATCACAGACCTCCACATCATCAGCCCCTGCAACCCAGCCTCCCAACTCAGGCAATGGGCAAATCCATGGCAAAACAGGTATTTCTCATGTCTCCTACTAGCATACGGTTCTGCCCTCCTTCCGCGTTATTTTTCCAGGTCTGCTATCAGGCTGAGGAATTTCACAAGTAAGTGGTTTTGCATAGGGCTTACTCAATAGGACTTAATTGACTCCTGTTGCAAAGAATTAAGTGCTTTCAATAAAGATGTCCATTTTAATGCCTTTTTTAATTCTTACTAATGAATTAAGCCAAGATAACACCAAGTAGTTCCCAGATGAGTCCGATTGTCAAGCGGATGAGGATTTTATCGATAGATTTGCCCCCCCCCCCCTTTTTTATGCTCAACTCAGAAAATTCATAATAAAAAAAGATACAAGCAGCCAGAAATGCCTTTTCCTCCTTGAAAAAGCATAGAGTAATCTCTCCAGGAGATTCCTTTCCCAACTATATTAGTTATTACTACCTCTGCGTGGTTTCCAGTTATGCATGCATTTGAAGAAAAGAGGGGAAAAAAATGCCCGAGTTCACAAAACTCCTTTATCTCAACCTCAGGATGCTTCAGTGAACATTTTGAACGAAATTACCCATAAAGCAATTACCAGTTTATAAACTTGAAGGGCAAGTCACACCACCACCACAGAAAAGCAACACAGTATTTATTTCTAGACATGCTGGGGACATGCTTATGGACACTAATGTTCTCACTGTTTCTCCCCTCCCCTCCCCCCCTTCCTTTTTTAAATAAAGGCATGCTTCCATTTTGTCCTGCTCCCCTCACTTTCCCACAAGCCCACTACCCTTCCAAGTCATGGACCAGTATCCAAACCTGCCACAGACACTGCTTCCTAAAGATCACTCCTCTGAATTGCAGAAAACAGGTGCTCTCTATCTCAACTTGCTCCAAAAATCCCTCACATGCAGCCTGGAAATGTCAAGCACTGTGGCTCCTATCATCTGTTTGCTAGATTTCAAATGCTTTTTCAGATCTTCCTGTGCCCTGCTACCCAAGGTCCCTCTTCTTATCTCTGCACTTTGCTCATGGTGAAGAAAGAGGTCCACCACCCCTCACCCCTTCTCCAAGCAGCTCAGGACTCCCAGAGGAAGGAGACCACAATCCCTACTGGGGAGACCATCCTGGTTATGCAGGACCTTCAATCTGCATCTCCAGTTGCAGTTCCCCACACAAGATGGGGACCTGATTTACAGACCTGGTTTGCAACCTACATAGCTGTCTGATCAGGCTCATCTCACTTTCTGGAGAATGGAAGGACAGGGAACGAGGACTGCCCCTGAAGCATTTCAGATAAAGAAATTCTGCATCAGGTAGGTAGGAAAAGGACAGGGCAAGGCATAGCAGAAGAAACCATGACTGGGAAGCTGGGCAGATCTGCTCAGGAATTCAGCACAATCTGCACGGCCAGGCTGGACAGATGCCAGGGTTGAGCTGAGGAGTTTCACATAGCAGATGGTCAAGGAGCTGCAATTTACAGGTAATCTAATAATCAAGTAGTCACATCAGTGAGGATATGAGCCACAGGGTCATGTGGGGTTGGCACTCTTCCCCCATTCCTCTAGAAGTCATCAGACAATATAAAGCAAGGACATTAACTGTTTAGCTCTTGGCTACAGCCAGCAGGAGCTTCCTTTGGGGAGGGGAGGAAGGGGAATCACTGTAGGACACAACCAGGAGCTGAAGCTACATTGGCATTCACGGTTACCCCAGTCTCCACAAGTGGTCCACCAAGACAACGTGCAACTGCAACTACCATGGGGGCTGTCACCTCCTACCCTTCCCCCTTACCACAACCTGGTGCTGACAAAAGCGATAGCGCGGCTCTGCACCAAGTCTGCTGAAGTCACCAATCCAAGTAACCTAACCCTATGAAAATTCCCAGCTGGGAATAAACTATACCGAACTCTGAGCAAGTTATGCCAGCTTGAACCCCTCAGAATGACAGGGTTGACTTCTATGCCACTGTACCAGATACAGGAGACCTGCAGTACCAGCAAAGGAAGAGGAGACAGCAGAATCCCAGGACAAAGCCCTCCAGTGTAAATAAAAAAAATATCTTTCTAGAAGTGATGAAATGCCAGCACTCACTCTTCACAGCCCCCAACAACAAAAAAAACCCTGTTCAGATATTTTTTTTAACTGTCACAAAGTGATGTAATGCATATAGTGTAATTATGCTTAAGTGCTTTCCATGTTAAATGTCATTTCAGTTATCACTTTTTAAATGCAATTTTTATTGAGTGCACAATAATAATTTAGCAAGTAAACAGGCAAGCTACAAGAAAAGAGTGGAAGTGCAGGGGGAGGTGGGAAAGCCTCAAGTGTGACAATGAAATGCACTGGGGTACATGGAGCTGTTACTTCTGAAAGCTCAGAAAGAATTATAAAAAAGCCATAAATTACAAGGTTGCAAAATGCAATAAATTACAGCCTCTACAAAAGGCAGATAATGGAAATGCGAAAGGATAGAGGGAAGGGGGAGGAATCTACATAATTTGTCACCACTGACCCCAGACATCTGCACAGCCTGCAAAGAGCACTGGAAATATTTGGGTGTTTCAGTCTCCTCACAAACAACAGTCCTCAGAGGCCAACATGGGGGTCAGCTTTAGGGACACTTCTCCCCTATCAGCACAAACACAGAACTCTCTCCCACGGAAGACACGTTCTCCCCTAAACGTGCAGTCTTCCCTGCATTAAACACACCTTGGGGAAACCCAGGGGACCTCCAGGCAGAAGACCAACAGCCCTGTGCTTTGTAGATGCTAAAGTCCATCAGTCTACCAAGCCAATGGGAACAGGGTGCAAGCAAGTGCTGACTCGCTTAGCAGGGAAAGGTATGAATGCACTTAATCCAGCCATTAAACACAGGCTTTCAAAGACCCTTACTCCTCTCCCTTTCCCTTTGCATAAAAGGTCCTGGGGGTCTTGGTGGACACGAAATTGACCACAAGGCAGTAACATGCCCTTGCAGCAAAGAAAGGCAACGGTACCCAGGTCTGCCTTAGGAAGAGCCAGCAGGTCAAAGGAGGTGATCCTTCCCTTCCACTCAGCACTGGTGAGGCTACCCCTAGAGTGCTGGGTCCAGTTCTGGGATCCTCAGTGCAAGGGAGATACAGAACTACTGGAGTAAGTCCAGAAAAGGGCCACTATGATGGTTAAGAGACTGGAGCACCTCCCATACAAGGACAGACTGAGAGAGCTGGGACTGCTCAGCCTGGAGAAGAGAAGGCTGAGGGGGATCTCAGAACTTTTAGGGGGATCTTATCAGTATCTATCAATACCTGAAGGGAAGGTGTAAAGAGGACAAAGCCAGGCTCTTTTCAGTGGTGCCCAGCAACATGGCAAGAAGCAATGGATGCAAACTAAAACACAAGAGGGTCCCATTAAACCATAAGAAAACACTTTTTTTTTTTTTTTCTCCCACTGTGAGGGTGACCAAATACTGGAACAGGTGGCCCGGAGAAGTTGTGGGGTCTTCCCCCTTGCAGTTATTCAAAAGTGGACTGGACATGGTCCTAAGCGACCCACTCTCGGTGACCCTGCTTGAGCAGGGGTGTTGGACCAGATGGCCTCCTGAGGTCCCTGCCAGCCTCAACCATTCTGCAATCTGCGATTCAACCAGCTTCCCAAATCCATGTGATTGACCACAACTTTAGCAGAAGAGGGTGAAAGCTTTACTGCTATTAAGGTTACACATAGCTGCTGAATCAAAGATGGCAGCAAAGACAGACTGTGCAGCAAGCAGGAGTTAGGAAACAGCCCCCTTCTATGAGAAAACACATTCACATGAGAAATGCTGCACATGAGAAATTGCAGCAGCAACACGTGCAGGCAATGCCAAAGCCATTTGGAGGAAGACAACAAGCCACTTCTCAGGAGCAGGGGCAAGCACAGGCGAGATGGTGCCAGGTGCTGGGAGGCAAAGCTCCCTATCGATTTCATGGCTGACTAGGTCCCCTGGAATCAATACCCTTGGGGTTTCAGGATTTTCAAAACAAAGCCACCGACAGAAAGGAAAAACCCACTAGAGTAAAACCTACAAACAAAACGAAGGCAGCCAAGTTCTGAGAGTGGAGATGAGCAGGATCTTAATCTCTGGAAAATTAAATCAGAAGAAAATGAAACAGGCACAGGTTTTGGCTGACAGAGAGTGTCCTCCTTTCAGGAGCGTGTGTGCCAGGTTTATTTGATTAAAAGTTTTCAGGATGGAGAGATATGGATGAGAAGGGAGTGTTTCATTACTAAAGTGGGAGTGAGGAGGAGGTGGCCTATAGTTGCTATAGGACCATTTTTACTACTAATGGTAGCAAATAGTCCCAGTGGATGGGACTTAAATGATTTTACCGGTTATTTCACTCCCTGGGGACAGAATATTTTTGCAGGAACTTGTTGTGGTTTAACCCCAGAAGGCAACCAAGCCCCACACAGCCACTCGCTCACCCTCCCCCCTCCCCGGCGGAATGGGGGAGAGAACCGGGAAAAAACTAAAACCCATGGGTTGAGATAAAAGCAGTTTAATAGGATAGCAGAGAAAGAGAAAATAATAATAATAATGATAAAAGAATATACAAAACAAGGGATGCACAGTGCAATTGCTCACCCCCTGCTGACCAATGCCCAGCCAGGCCCCAAGCAGCGACCACTGCCCCCCAGCCAACTCCCCCCAGGTTATATACTGAGCATGACACCACCATATGGTATGGAATAGCCCTTTGGGCAGTTTGGGTCAGCTGTCCTGCCTGCGTTGCCTCCCAGCTTCTTGTGCACCTGGCAGAGCATGGGGAGCTAAAAAGGCCTTGACCAGTATAAACACTACTGAGCAACAACTAAAACATCAGTGTGTTATCAACATTGTTCTCATACTAAGTCCAAAACACAGCACTATAGCAGCTACTAGAGAAAATGAACTCTGAATTAAGCTGAAACCAGGACAAACTAGATGCAGGCTTCCTGGTGTCCATCTCAGCTCCAGGCTGACACCGCAAACTCTGAAATAGCCTGGCAGTTGCTTTTGCTGTGTCCAGACCGCAGGGAAGAGAAATCCAGCCTGCTTTGAGGGGTTGAATGGGAGCCCAAGATGAGGTTTTTCTACTGCAGTGGCAAGTGGACATTCCTCAGCCAACGCCAAAGGGCTAGGACAGCCTGGACATTGCCAATGGCTCCTTGAGGGCCTTCTTGAAATGAGTTTGGCAGGGTTCAGCTTAACTCCCAATCTGTCCACTCTTTTCTCTCTGCCTAATCCAAGTCCCACCTTCCGAACACCACCAGAAGAAATGCCTGGGCACCATCATGAGCACCAGCTGAGGGAAGAAACCAGCTTCTCAGCCCATGCAAGCAGGCGGGCAGAGGGAAGGTAAAACCTGCCTCGCTTGTGTTCATCCCTCCATGATAGGAAAAGGGGCTAAGGAAACTCACGCAGCAGAACTAGCTGCGAAAGGCAGGTCATGCCAAGGCGAGCCAGCAGGGCACGGGCAGGCAGGCATGGCAGAGCTGGCAGCAAGCACTGCAGCCCCGATGCCCTGGCAGCACTGGTAAAGCAAGCAGCAAGTCTCCTCAAAGTGAGGGCTGAGATCTCCCCTCCATGCTGTGCTCCCTGAGGGGCTCTGCCTCCTGGGCTGATGGGTGCCAGCACAAGCTGCTAATCAGGGCACAGTGGGAGCAGGGACTTGCAGGTGCTAGGCTCCAGCACTTTTTTCCCAGCAGGACCTGAGTGTCAGCACTTCCCGTGAATTAAAAAAAAAAAAAAAAAAAAAAAAGGGCCTCTGTTTCAGATGAACTGGGGGGAAAAGGCTTCAAAGGTTTCAAAAAATTGAAGCAGAAGGTTAAAAGGAATTCAGTTTCCAAGGGAGGAACAGTTAACCCCAGGGTCTGAGCAGGCCTGCCACCCTCTCCCTGGTCTCAAATCACACTGCATCATCATAATGACTACCTGCCCACACCAGCCTGCAGGTCCCCAGTTCAGCCCCATCCCAGGAGCTCTCTGCCACCCACATCCTCCCTGCTGCTGTGCTGTGGGTACTCTGCTCCTCTCTCCCAGCTCTCCCTCAGCCCTGCTTCCAGAGGAAACCAGCTAGTAAGGACAGTGCTTTTAAAGCCCCCTGAGCTTAAGTTCATCAGCTCTATGATGCCAAGTGGAACAGAGTCACTGAACTTTACTAGAGACGCCCAGAGGTGCTGCCAGCCCCAGCAGCTCACACCAGCCTCTCCTGCAGACAGCCCCTCTCTGTTGACGCTGGCGGCTACCAGGTCTGGATGTTCCTCTGCTCACAAGCCACTGTCCCCTGGCACACAGGCAGAAGTAACCCACCCACCAGTGACTGCCTTGAGGCAAGCAGGAACCAAAATGCAGGCCAGGATCCTTCCAACAAGATCACTTTCCAAACGCTCTCCAGCCCCTTCAAGCCCCCACATCTCCATGCTGCCCTTGCCTTCACCCTCATGTGCCAAGCAATACAAAATATTTTGCAATTCTCCTCGTGGCAATTGAGTCCAATGCTGCTGAAGATGCACTGGTTTCTCCCACATCTAGTGAGCCAGGGTAAAGCAAAGCCTGTCCTTACGCTCCTTTTACTCCTGCCCTGCTCTCTCCTCTGCGGCACAAAGACTCCTCTCTGCACGTGGTGAGAAGACTATTACCCTGTCAGAAAAAGTCTGCTCTGTAACCCCTTGTCCTCCATATGGACAGTAGCTACAAAAGCAATTTTCCATCTCATTTCGGGATTCTGCCAGCAGCTACAACATGGAAATGATGGATGCTGGTCTCTGTTGCAGTCCTTAAATACTTTGACTCACTTAGGTCACGCTCACCCACCCGACTTTGCTGCCAGCACCATGTTGCCCTTACCTGAAGTGCTCTGGCACCCACAAGGACAGGCCTCAGAGTTTGGTACCTGGAATAGGATTTTTACAAGGTTCCCACATGGGTGATGAATGCTAAATAAGGGCTTGAGCACAGGAAGCTGGAAAAACCCATCACCTGCCCAATAACCCTAAATCTGATCACTACCCTCTTCATGTCTCTGACCACAACTCATTCCCACAGTGCTACACCAGCTAAAAGCAGTGGCCTTTTGGTCTTCTTGGTCACCCCTCAGAGCTGCTAAATTCCTCCTCCATCTCTCTCCTATCCTGCTCTTGTCTCCCCAAAACATCAAGGAGACAGAATAATCCTACCAGCTCTTGATTTTGGGAGACAGTGAGCAATGGCCCAAAAGCAATCAAAATGGAGGGCACAGCGCAATAAAGCAGGGGAGTTGGAGTCAAACTAAATAAGGGGTGCACACTTTCAAACAGCCCCTTCTTGGACAGGGTGCCCCCCAGCAATGGCTGTTACCCTCTTAGCATTTCAGAAACAGGGGGTGTAGATTAGGGCTGCTGAATGTCCCCATGAAAGTGCGCAGAAATCAATGACGTGCCATTTGAGCCCTTGAGATAATCCTATCTAATCAAACAGACCCAGAGAAAACAGCATCTTATGGGCCATAAAACACCAGAGGCTTATTCCCCTTATAAATACTGAGCTGACACCACCACTGCCACAGCCCCTTTGGCTCTTCCTTCCTCCTCTCCCATCCTTCCACTTGAACGCTTGGCTGCTGACAGCTCCTAATGGCTTGGACTCTGATGCAGTCCCTGACTGCTTAATCAAGGTTACATTAATGAAGCGGTTATCTCATCCGGCCTGACCCCAAAACATCCTCAGCAGAGCAGTGCCCATGCCCAGCACATCAGGGAAGCGGGTACTTTCAGCCACAGCCCTGAGCTGGTGGGCCCAACTCCACAACACTGAACAAGCCTTAGGCAGCCCGAGAAAAATCTTGGCTTTGCTCAAGCCCACAGCAGAGCTTCTTTCACAGCAGACAGGCTGATGTTTCATCCTCATTTCAACCTTCAGGGTAATAACAGTGGCCTGTACCCTGTTCCCACCCCTTCTCCTGCCAAACCTTCTTCTCCAAGGGCTATCAGGAGTCACCCCAGGCACAATAACAAGGCAGTCTTCTCATACCTTTTAGTTTGGAGCAAGGATAAAGCACACATGAGCCTTGTGAACACAATGAGCATCAGATGGGAGCTTTAGCGGTACCCCTCATAGAACAGAATATTTGGCACTTTTCCTCTGATATTGGGTCTTTGATTGCTGTCCCAATTATTGACAAACATGTGTGCTAAGGTAACTCCTAGCAATCCCTGAAAGCCTGGCAATGCACACCCAAGAGGCAACCAGTGGTATGCGTTACAGCCACATGATGTTCTGATGGGGCAGATGGACCACCACTTCCCTGCTTGCTGCCATTCAAGATAACTAAGGTCACCTGCCTGTACCTGCAACACAGATGTTACAAATCAGAAGCTGCTGAGTTCCAGGATGTTTCTGCAGACAAGCTTACCAAGGAAGGTGACAAGCCATAAAACTGAAGGAAATACTGATGGTCCTCCCACCCATGAATGGAGAAGTTCCTCATCTGGGACTTGGCAACTCAGGTGAAGAGGGCTACCTCAAGAGCTGCCTGAAAGCAATCCTTCCTCTATTTTGCATAGGGAGAGGACTACCAGTCAGACTATACCCATGCTGAGTCCTCTGGGATGCCACTCTGCCTGGAACAGCCCTCCTGTAGGGTTTAGTCTTGCTCCCTGGCTTCACCAGTTTTGGCTTCCAGATTCCCAGAAGCCTCTGAGTGTGCCCAGTTTTTCCCATGAGGAAAGCTCTCCATACTAAGGAGAAATCCATCTGCTTCTTGGAAAAGCAGGATGCAGCTGAGAGAGGTTTTTGGGACCTGTTCCCTCCTCCTCCTCCTGCAGGGTAATGGAGTTTACCACTGCTCCCCCAGCACTGCAAGCCTCCCTGGCATCCCTTGTGCCTCAGGGGGCTGCAGCAGAGTCCTTTCTCCCTCTGTTCCCTCCCCTCAAACAGGGCAAGAAGGGTGGGAATAGCAAAGCCAAGGCAAAAAACAAAACAACAAAGCACCGTTTAATCTGCATATTTCACCATTTGGCGGAGGGGATTTTTTAGTCATTTAATAGTTTTAATCCTTTATCAGATGCTTATCTAAGAGGATTTTGCTGCACATACAAGATTTGGTACAAATTCATTTGCAGTAAATATACTCATTTAGCAAGTTTATTTCCCACTTGGGCACCAAGTTGGGGCAAGTTGGCTGCTACTTGACAAAGGTGGGAAGACCTTGCTGGAACTCCTCCATGCTGTATTTCTCCTGATTTTTGCAAGCCAGCATCTCAGCTACTAGAGAAAAATGACATTGGTCATCCTCACAGCTTAAGGTCCTGCAGATAGCAGGGCACACCTTCAAACAGTACGCAGACCTGCACCCCAGCCCCAAGGGTATCTTCTCCCAGTCATGTGCAGATGCTCACCCTGCCCTACTGACTCAGTACTACTGGAGACTCACTGGCTTTTTATACACCAGTAACTAAACGGGACCACAGCACAGGCCACAGCACTGCCCCACCACCGGAGCAGACAGTCATGGCCCAGACCCACCAGCCCACTCCCCAACATATTTTGGCAGAGAGACAGTCCATGTGAGGTTACTTTGTTTTGGGGAGGAGAGGTCAACCATGAGGATGTGAACCATGCCACGCCACTTGTCTTCAGAGCCAGAGAATGGGCACTGGCTTATTTTACTTATTAGGACAGATATAATGTCTAATGAAACACTGCAGGTTTGAGGCAGCAGAGAAGGCAGGCTGACAGGGCAGGCTGCTGCAGTTCTAAAGAATTAGGCTGCAACTCAGGGTATCTGGGTTTTGTTCAGTCCTACTGCATTACTGACTTAACCACCTCCTCTTCTGCCACGTGTCTGGTGGTCTGTGGAGGCCAGCTCAGCAGAGCCTTGCTCGCAGTGCCAGACAACTGCAACACGTGTTGTGAAGGGCTGCAATATTTCATTGCATCTGTAAGGGACACCCGAGAACACAGCTGAGGTACAGCTGCCCCGCCAGAGTCCCTCTAGCTGGCATTGTGTGGGATAAAAGTTGTACCCTCTCCCATGACATAGAGCCTGTGCATGGAAGTGAGGATTTTTACACACACAGAAAAAAAATGCTTTAGTCCATGTACTCTTAAGTGCCCATGCCAGAGGGCCTGTCTGTATGACAGGTTGTATCAGATGTGTGCTCCAGCAGGCTGGAGCAGAAATGCATCAAACCCATGGTCTCAAAGGACACAAGATATCACAAATGAAATCATTTGTGGCTCCCAAAGGAGATGCAGCCACCTGCCACATTTCCTCAGCAGAAAAAAACAAAAAAAACCAAACAAAAAAAAACAACCAAAGCTGACAGAGGTGAAACTTGCCAAACAATTTCACCTTTGCTTAAAGCAACACCAGTCATGTACAACAAGAAGCAACTATCTTGGGTGTAAATCTGACACGGGAGCAATTCTGGAGGCCACCTGAGACACAGGACTTCAGCAGTGAGTTTCACCTTACGCTACTTGCCAGCATCAGCACATGCCAAAGGTTCTAAATCTGCCTTCCCAAAGACAAAGGAAAACACAACTGTAACTAAAATGTCCTCTCTTGTCCACAAAATCTGCTGTGACAGTAGCTGCCCAGTAACACCTGTGTTCACTGCAGCCCAAGACCAGGGAGCAAACCATGCAGCTGAAATCTCCAACTGTCAAGCTATTTTGGAGGGAGAAAATTGGAATGAACACTAGAGTGAATTTACACCATTCTGAGGCTCTCTTAATTTACAGGTGGCCAGAAGATACCATCCATGTTATAAGAGCTATGTGCTCTGTACACATGCAAGGCAACTGTGGGGGCACCGCAAAGGTTTTCCAACTTGAATACAATTCATGGGATATAATGATACTTCTTTAGATAGCTTAAAGCTGCAGCAAGAGCCTGCTGCAGGGCTGATTGCCTCTCACATTGTTCATGTGCTTCAGTTTCTTTATGTGTTTCCTTTCAGCCAAATACTCAGGAAATAGGAACTGGAGCTGGATCCCCCAAATGCCAATTCCATGAATTAACCAATGGGTCGTTCCACTGCCAGCCTCTCTCCTCTCATCTCACAACCTCTGATCTTCATGCAGAGAATGGAAGAAAAAGTTTCCCCTTCCCCACAGCTGTCAGGGAATGCACAAATCCCTTTTACCTATCTTTAAGGCCAGTACAAAGAGCCCCTTTAAAAGGAAAGGGCACAAAGTATTTCCCTGACACTTTATACCCCTTTAGGGCAAAAAAAAACGAGCACCACGCTTTTGTGCTCACAGACCAGGGAAGATGACAAGCAGCATCAAAGCCAGCACAACAGTCTTTTCTCTGGGTTGTAACATCTTACCCCCTGAGCATCTCATCCAGACAAGGGGTAACAGCCAGAGGATGAGGGGGCTGTCCTCAGCCTCCGTGGAGCTGCCAACAAACCAAGTCATGCTGATTCACAGCTTTTGGATGGAAGTTTTAATCAAAACGCAGGGGTGACTTTGGCTGGATCTACACTAGGAGCTTCCACCCAGCAAGCTACCTTCCTTTCTCTGGGACACCACTGATGCAATCCCAGACACATGGTCAGCTTTTTAGACGAAAGTAGCTTTTTGGCTCCCCAGTATGTAATTCCTGCTGTAAGCACTGTGGGGCAGAGAACACACCTCCCTAGGCAAGCAGAGTGCACCACGTCTGCTGCAGCGAGGCATAAGTTCTACTGAAGCATAAGTAAGTCATAAAAATATTGTGCCCAGTTCAAGCCATGGTTAATTCAAACAAACCCACCAGCTTTTGACAGCTCAGTTTGAATGCTCTGGTGCTTGAAATGCAAAATACAACATAATCCATTACCCTACATCTGCAGGGAATTATATCTTGTTTTTTGTAGTTTATTCAACAAATCCAATAGACTGTTCCTATCCTATTCCCTATGCCTTTAAGACAATCCAAGAATCTATTTACTTTCCTCTTTCCACATGGACGGCAGCAGTGATAGGTGCTTTGGGAAAGAGAGTACCCACTAACATTTATTTATGGTCCAGCAGTGTCTGGAGTGTGCTTGAGTGCTGCCTGTGTGCACAGCGAGGTATGCTCCTTGCCCCGCATCCTTACAGTTCATAACATTTCCTTAACCTTTATTTTTGGGATAACAAGGGCCTAAGAAAAGCTTTCCTGGGGTAAATTGCCTTCTACACTTCTCCAGAGTACCTCATGTTGGCCCCTTCCAAAGCCCAGACAGCAAGGTAGACCAGTGCAATCCACTTTGGGCAACTGCTATGCCCCATTTTGTGGATGGCGAATCCAAGGCATGAAAAGGTAAAAAGCTTCAAGGCCTGAAAAGCAAAACTAGTCTTAAACCTTTAAAGTATGCTTTCTTCTAGAAGCACACAGCCAAAAACATTTTGGGTCTCAAGATCTGCGCCTGGCAGCATCCAGGAAGAAGCTGAAGAGGTCCCAGGAACTCAATTCAGAATCACAAGCGAGGCAATGTCCTGCTCTCTCACACAGCTCCCCAGCTTCAAACCACTCAAAGGGCCAAACAGCCCTCAATAATTGAGATATTTTCAACCCTCAGCCAGATTCAGACCAAAATTTAGCAAACAGCTGCTGCTCAGTAGGACAGACAGACCAAGCCCCAGCTCAGGATGCAGCCCTGCTCACATTTCTGCAGGTCCTGCAGGCTGATTCAAAAATCTGTGGTTTAGGGCTTTTACCTCTGCATAGATATATCTGATGCATTCAGGTAGCAATGTGTATGTGCCACCTCCAGGGACTTTATTTTCCTCCCATTTGCCAAGATAAACAGCATACCAAGCGTGAAGGGGGGAGGAGACAAGGCTGATTTAAGTGATTTCAGTTTGCAATTTTCTGTGTTCTTTTTAAGTCGCTTATCCATTTCAATGCTCAATATTCGGCTCTTTCCCTAATTAGAAAATCGCTAATCTGCTCTGAAAAATGTAAAAGTGAGTCTTGCTTACGTGCATTGCTTGGAATATGCAAGTGTGTTGGGTTTTATGTTGCTTTCAAGCTCTTTTTAAAAAGCTTCTGGTGTCTCCAGCTGGCATCACTTGCTCCCATTGATCCCTCCCCCAGTCCACGTTCAAGCCCTCTGTGCAGAGCAGTGCTACACATACCTAGCACTTCCAAGAAATTATTCCTGCTCTATCTCCCCTTTAAGTAACATCCTCATCCCTTTCTCTGTCTGGGAGACACCTCCCAGCCAGAACAAGACAGCCTTTCCATACCACATCCTAAACACCAGTAGCCCAGAAACACTGGGCAGGGACAAGGGAGAGCTATGAAGGCAGAAGTTTGAGAAAAGGAAATTTTCAAATCAGACCAGCTAATTGCTATGGGTTCAATAGCAACATCAAATCAGCCTGATGTTACACCCACAAGACCCATGTCTGGTGCCAGGGAGCTGCGAGAGTGGGGCTGCTCTATGTAGGGGACAAGCCAGGAACCATGGGTGACCACAGGGCAGCCCTCGCTGACCCAGCACAGTCCCACCAAGTCTGTGGGGAGTGACAAGTGACAGGTCCCATGGACAGCCCCAGGCAAGGCCAGGCAACAAGTCTGGGCCAGGGTCCACCCACTGAGCTCAGTTAAGAGCAAGTAAGAGAGAGACAGAGCTGTTGAGGCTACCTGCAATGTAGGTCCAGAGCCCCTCCAGCAGACGGAGTTAGAGGCCAAGCTACCTGCAGTATCATTCCAAGGTCCATCCAGAAGGTGCTACAACCTTGCCTCTCACTGGAAGGACCTGCAGTGCAGGTCTGGGGTCCACCCAGGGAGCCAGCACAGCAGGGACCAAGCCTGGGGACAGGCAGACCTCCAACACGGCTCAGGAAAACACAGGGACCTGAGCTCAAATGGAGCTCCCGAGGCTGGGGCAGTGCATCCCAGGTGAGGGTGGTTAAGGCAATTGAGGCCCATTAGCACACTGGGGACCTCACAGCTGGTCATCATCCACCACGTCCCCACTCTATGTGCTGCTGCTGGAGATCCCAGCCTGCGTAAGCAGCAGTGAAGGCAGGGACAGCTGGATAATTCAACCTAGTGTAGGATGGACAACAGACCAGACCAAGCAGCTCCCAGCTCAGCACTGCCACGTACATCAGGAATTCAATACCTTCTTTGAGGTATAAATCCAACTGTCCTGAAGGTCAGCAGCTGCTGGCCTTAGACAGCAGTGTCTAGCCTGGATGATTCATCACCACCCTTTTGTGGAAGAAATTCCATTAAACAGGCACCAGCGTAAGCCCAGAGGGTGAGGGCTGGTCATTAACAGCTCACCCTGAGCAGGCAGCACAGAGTCAGGCTCCTCTGCAACAAGTGAGCGCACCTGCAGAACATGACTAGTCCCTAGGAACTCACCTGGTCCTCCTGGGCAGAACTGGCAGCAGCCCCATCAGAGCACATAACCCTCTAAATCTGCAACACTGCTCAGCCAGCAGTTGACATTGTACTAAGAAAAAAAACAACCCACCCACACACTGCGTAACCAGCAGTCAGGGGAAAAAAGATATTAGGAGCAGCTGGCCTGCAGTGCTCCAAGCTTTACCTCTAACAAGGCACCCATCACCTCAGAGGAATGCCCCAGAAACCTCTTGGCTAGCAGTGTACTATGAACATCACCTGTTTTAAGGACCATCACCACCACCACCACCACCCCTCCATCTCTATTACTTTAGGGACTTAATTTTTAATCACAAGCTCACCATGACAAGAAAGATCCCTTGCCGGCACAGCACAGAAGTGGAATTCAAGACAGCCAGGCACTGTCCTGGCCAGGACACCCACATGCTGCTCAGCCAAGACAGCCTACTCCTCACCCTTTGCACCACTTTTCCAAGTGTCATCGCTGTGGTCTGTCACACTTGGTTGCCTGCACATTAACATGAGCAACCGCATGCCCTGCTCTAGCATCCTGCTGTCAGTAGCAACTCTTACACTGCACATCTTCAGCTTTTTTAAAATCACCTTCGCTGTGCTCTTCTACCCAAACCTCGCCCCATGCTGCAAGAGCCATCCTGGTGCCCTAGCTCACACCTTTACTTCTCTGGCTCTGATCAAGGGCAGCATTGCAACGCCTCACTGTTTTGGAAAGAGCTCTGTACACAGCTATGATGCACCCATTGCTGAATCTCTATAGCCACCTGCTAAAGCCATGCCAACTGGCATGTACCCAACGCACCCATCATTTTGTTGCAGACACATGCTGGTTATGTCTGTCCCACAGGAACAGAACCAAAGCAAGAAAAAGAAATCACGTAGATGTAACTAGCAATAGTGCATCAAAGTAACTCAGAGCCCTCACATTACACCATTTTCCAGGGGTGCCATTTGCTCAGAAGCTTTTCACAACCAACTACTTTGCTGGGAAGAATAGTACAACTTAAATGGCAATTAAATAGTCACCCATCCTGCCTTTGTTCCCAAAGGATCTCCAGCAACATTTTGGGGAAAAGATTGGGAAAGTTAATCCAAGGCCAACATATACATCTTGCAGTTATATGGACAGTTTTCCATAAATCCTCTCCTGCCCAGACTGCTTGCAGGAAAGGAAGGGAACACAGCTGCTATCATAAACCTTTCCAGCCAAACCACCCCGCTTCATTATAGTTTGTCACCTGCTCAGGAAAATCACTTGTCACAAAAATTTTCTTTTCCACTTAAAGACTTCAAACTCAATTTGAGGTCTGGCTTAGCAGACTGCAGCTGAGGTGCCTTTCAACTGGAGCGTACACGTTTCCTTGTTATGAGCTGAGGGCTGGATGGATCACAAGGGCATCTTTTGCTCGGGATGCAGAGCTGTCATAAGCTCAGTGTAATTAAAGGCCTGAATCAGCAAAACACGGCAACCCTACCGATTGTAAGCCCACACTTACTGCTTAATAAGGATGAAATTAGTTGAATGGCAGCTGGTCAGGAAGAGGAGGTCATGACAAGTGATCTGGAGACCAAGGCAGAGGAAGAAGCGCTCCACTTGGCCAGACTTGAAGCATTTATACAACAGCATGTGATCTGTTGTTGGTGGGGCCAGGACCAGCCCAAAGCTCTTGTAGAAGTTGCCCTAAAATGCAGAATTTCCTTAGCAATAAGCAAAAGGAGCTCATTGACACAGACTGATACTCTGACCTGCACAGCAGTTCATCGCTGATGAAGCACAGGTACAGCTTGCGTTGCCACCACGTACTCAGATAGGTACAATGTTGCATCAGTGGGAAGGATAGGCCAATGCTCCTAGTCATTGTAACTGTAGAAATAATGCAAATACTGCTCTCAAGAAGTCACAAATAAAAAAATACATTGTGAAACGAGGGGAGCCAGGAAGACAGAGGCACAGAGAAGTGTCTTTCCTACAGTCACTAAGCAAGTTCCAGAGCACCCTTCTCACCACCCCATGCTGCCTCTCCAACATTTTGTGCTACAAACAGAGAAACAAAGTCTCCCTACCACAAATCTACTCTAAAGTTATTTCCACTTACTGGAATTGCAAAAAAGGATTAGCAACAACTACCTTGGTTGGTCTAGAATGATCTGTTAAAATTCTGTGCGCTAATGCTGTTGAATATAAATGTAAGGTAAGCAAACACCGAGTCCCACATTCCCAGTGAAATTAATAGGCCCCATATTATGATGGAGCAGAAGCAAAACCTTTGCTAGGACTGAAACAAAGCCATGATTTATTTATCTAGTTTGCACTGTTCCTAAGTAGCTGCACACAATATATTAGGTAAAGTTAAACATACATCTTGCTACTTTAGCAGTCCAATGACAGCAATCGCACCTCTTCTAAAAGCAGAATATATTGAGCAGGCAACTAATGGATCAGCTTGAGAATCCTCCCACCCAGGCACTTCCTTCTCTACAGCCAGGACAGCCACCCCGGCTGACACCATCTCGTCCCTGCAGGTCCTTGGCAGGATGGATGGAGAACAGGGCTAGTCCTAAAATCCATGTGCTACCCCTCTCTGGGGCAAGGCCACAGCTGAGTGCTCCCAGGTAGCATGCTGATATTATCCCCCTGCTCTATTTGGCTCAGCAGCCAGCAGACTGAGTGCGTTGTCAGGAAAGAGCAGCTCAAATTAGCATATTAGCAGAACTGCCAAGAATTGAAAGCCTGATGCAACCAGCTAAACACTTGAGATTTGCTCCAGTGGCTGCTGGAGTAAACCCTGCAGAAGCCGCAGATAACACAGATAACACGCCATCTCAGCAACACAGACCATGCCTACAGCCAGTGACCTTGCCCCACACCAACACCAACCCAAACACAAGGCAGTGCTATGTAAATGCATCAGCCCAGGTCCTGAAAGTAACCCCCTACTGCAAAGAAGCTAAAAAAGGTTCTATGTATAACAGAGAGAGCACCAAAACCTGCTCCAGGGTTTGCTGCACCTCAGTAACCTCATCCCAGCATCGCTCCTCTTTGCGCAACAGAGAGCTGTCCCCGCTCCAGCAAGCAGTGAAGCACCCTGAAGTGCTGCTTCACCTCTTGTACTCAACCTCAGAGGTGGTCTCCAGGAGCTAGACCACCATGCATCCTCCTCCTCGTCTCCACACCTCTCCCCGCCAGTAACCCAGGGAAGATTTAAGAGAAAAGGGAATTTTACAAACACTTCCATCATCAAGAGCACAAACTACTTTCTTCAGCCAAATGCAAGGCAAGCAGAGGGGACAGCATTTACTGCAACATATGGCTGCAAACCAAGATTCCTGTTTTAGAGGAAGACCTGGTGCTCAGTGGTTTCAACATGTTCTTTAAACCCCTGCAATAGAGACTTATTTCAGCTCCTCTCTACGTAGCAGGTCTTTAACGTACTAGTAATCCCACTACATTAATTACACAAGCAACTAGTTCCCTTCTAATTGGTTTATAAGACAGCAGGTCTTCCTTTTTAATGGCTGATTAATTGCCTCACTGCCCAATGCAAGGCTGTGATTCACTTGTGTCTGTAGAGATGTAGTAGGGAAGCCTGAGGCTTCCATGTAAAGGAAGGGATTGACACAAAGAAATAGCTGACTTGTGATCCAGCCAAAACTAAACCAGCCAGCAGCCTCTCCTGGTAACCTACCCACCACCTCCACTCTGCAAAAGTTAGGGGAAATAAAGATATTCCCATTTTTAAGGCAAAATTCAACGTTCATCAGGGAGATAGGGCTCACTTAATTTTTAATTTTTCATTTACCTCCAGGTTAAATCCAGGCAGGGAGCCTGATGTTGAAATGAATTAAAACAACTCTTTTAACACAATCCAGCTTCCTTCACAAAACTCTTCCATCTCCCCACCCACTGCCAAGAGAGGGACCAAACTGGACAAGAACAGGGAGATTAAATAGAAACAAAAGTTAGAATCAGCTCAAGGCTGGGTTAACGTGGGCACAGCTTTCTGTCATCATTTTGCTGTTTGTTGTCTGCAATCCCTTTGAGGTGGCTGCAGCTTGAAGCCAGTGTAATCCTTATTTTGTAAGGGTTTGGGGTTTCCCCCCCCCCTTCCTTTTTTCACATTGCCAGCAATTGATTTCATTTAACATTTTCATTCCTCTGCCCGCTGTAAATAACTACTTGGCAGTTGAATTTCTCAAGTAGAGGAGGCAGTGGCTGCTTACTCTCTTCCTGGCAGCTGGGGGGAGGAATCTGGCAAGCACTAAAGCAAGAAGCTGTTTCAAGTAGCTTTCAAATGTGCAGGAGATTACATGGGTAGTACTTGGAGTGGAAGAAGTCACAATATGGAAAGGCCGAGAACTTATTTTTGAGATGCCTAGTGAACTTGGTGGCTGAGAGACTAAATTCAGAGGTTAGAGATAAGCATTCCACTCCCAGTTCGGGGCCCTACGTAGCCACAGATGCCAGCAGAGCAAGGTACTAGGCTGCTGCAGCTGGTTGTTGCCAGTAATCTGGCAGCACATTACTGCACTTAAGGCAGCACACAAGGTGCAACCCAAGGAGAAGACAACCTAAGCTGTCACTTCCATGTGCTCTGCAAACCACACATGCTCACTGCCATGCTCTGCCATGCACACCAGCAGGCTGAGATACTGTACAGGTGCTTGTCACACCAGTCCTGCTTTCCTCCTGGGAGCCCAGCACCAAGTGTGTTGGGACTGGATTCCCATAAATTCAGCTGGACAAGATACGTGTGACCTGCAACAACCTCCTGCCATACTAGTACCCTGTCCTCTCCTGCTGGCTGGGCAAAGTACCTCCACCCTGCCAGGGAGATCTCAAGGCCTGAGATGCAAGGAATTCCACCTTACCACCCAGCTCAGTATGCATAACATTCTGTTCTGGCTCATAATCCCAAGAAATCCCTGACCTCACTAGAGTAGGACAAACTTAGTGCCAGAGCAAACTTCACTGTAAATAAGCCTTTGCATCTAAATAATAGAGGAGTCACAGAATCAATGACAACTGGCATCAGATTAACTCCCCAGGTTCATCTTAGTCATGCCAGCATAGTATCCCTGTAACTCCTTTAGGCTTCAAACAGCTTACTTGTGTTTTAGAATCACAGAATTATTAAGGTTGGAAAAGACCTTCCTAGATCATCTAGTCCAACCATCAACCCAAAACACCATGTCACTAAACCATGTCCTGGAGTGTCACATCNCTGTAGCATTGCATGGGGTTGTTGTGACCCAAGTGCAGGACCAGGCACTTGGCCTTGTTGAACCTTATACAATTGGCCTCGGCCCCAGATCCCTCTGCAGCGCCTTCCTGCCCTCAAGCAGAGAGACGCTCCCACCCAGCTTGGTGTCATCTGCAAACTCACTGAGAGTGAAGGAGAGGAGAGGGAGAGGAGAGCTGCTGTTCCACAATTGTCAGGCTGCCCCCAAACACAGGAGCTCCTAGTAAAAGGCTTTGCTGCCATCCAAGAAAGACCAAGCTGAGCACTCTACAGCCACAAAGATCAAGCAAGGGAATGTGTATTTACCACCCTGAATGGCTGTGTGCATAGCTAAGTGAGCGCAAAGTATTAGTAATGATTAATTTGTAAGGGTTGCTTTTTAGCTTTTGTTCAGAAGAAGTCAGCATATTCTGAGCAGAGCCATTAACAATATCAACAAGCGGAGCTCGTACCAGAGGCGACATGGCCTAATTCCACCCTGCTTTTCTGATGCTGCAAAAAAGCTGCAGTAAAAGATATCAGCACTGACAGGATTCTGGCATGCACTGGCCCCCACCTCGCATCTCAACCCTGAAATGCTCCTCAGCCAGAGCTGCTCACTCCTCCTCAGCTCCTTGCCCCTCCAACCCATGCTGGGAACTACAGCAAATGTCTTTGAAAATGCCCCTGCTGAACTCGTAGAGGCAGAATGGAGCACGGATGACAAAATCGGAACTGGCAGCTCTGCAGAGCAAAGCCCAACAGTAGGTTCACCTTTCCCATCCCATCTCCAACCCACGACAAGTGGGAGGGCTCAGTGAGGAGGACAGCACAGCCGAGCGAATGCCAGGCAGCCAGCTGGCAGAGGAGGGCAGAAGGGGAAGGCAGAAGACAGAGGTGGGCAGCAGCTACATTGTCAACATGGTGACGCAGCTGGTCTCCTTGCTCCTCAAAAGGACTCACGAAGGGCACAGGCACACAACGGATGCAAGCAGAGGCTGCTCAGGAGTCCCTTGGGGAGCAGGTTCAGGCTGATCCATAGCTACATAGCAAGACAAAACACTTGTTCCCCCCTCAAAAATACATTTGGGTCACCAAGGGATGCAGAAGGAGCTCAACCACAGTCCTGGCCAGGCGATGGATGGCAGCTCAGCCCTTGACATCTGCCTGTCACAGGGCAGGGGGCTGGCATCACCCTCTCGCTGCCACCATGCACACCTGCTTGCAGAAGGATAAATACGAAAAAGGCAACCTCGACCCCACAATTCAGAGCCCACTGTGCTGAATGCGAAGACAGACAGGGCTAATCCCTGTTTCCCAATTTGCAACGCTAAGTACATTAGAGGCTGTTTTTCTCTTCTTTTTTTATTATATTTATTTTAGCAACTTTGCTTCACCCCTTCTTTTCCCCCAACAGACAAACAGCAGAGTAGAGCAAGCATGGATAATTCTCATCCCATTTTGTTTTATGTCTCCGTGGCGTTTCTCTGTTTGCTTTGGAGAGGAGGGGGTTGTTGGAGCATGTGTATTGCCTTGCAATTACAAATTAGCTTTTTAAATGAAGTGTGCTGCAAGAGGCCTGATATGCCATGTGTAAGCACGCTACTCAGCCTCTGATGAGACACAAAAGTGGAAAAAACCCCACCCTACACAAAACTGCCTTGCTGCTGCTCACAGAGCCTGGTCTGACGAGGGAGCTCTGTGCAAGTGCCTGTGCAAGGCAAGGAGCTCTCACAGTCATGGGCTCCTCCTGGGAGTTTGGTTCCTACAGCCAGCAAGGAAGATTTTTTTCACAGAGTAAATGGAAGCACTTGACAGCAAGACCCAGGTCAAAACACAACTCTGCTCTGCTCCTGAGGCTTCAGGGAGGCTCTGAGCGGAGGGCAGGAGACAGTGAAAGGGCACCCTCCTCTCCCATTGAGTGGGGACAGCTTTCCCCAGACATCCAAATCAAGATCCCCCTGCCAGCAGTGCTCTCTGTGCAGGGGAGCTCTTGCAGAGCTGAATTTCACATGCACCAGGGCACAGGGGTTGAATACTGAAAAGACCTGCCATTTCCCATCTATTTTCCATGAAAATCCTCAACCACTGCAGCAGCAAAGCCAGGTCCCACACACATGTCCCACGGGTTTTGGCACCATGGGTCACCACCACACTGAGAATTTGTAGGTCTGCTCTGGATCTGACACCTATGAGGCAACTGCTGATGGGAAACACACCTCCAAAGAGCAGTTCTGCAAAGGCGATTCGATACGCTTTGAGTCTGCCCACAGATTCAGGGAACTAGTAATTGCGTGTGAAGACTGGAACCACCTCTTTCCTGATGTCTGCAAGCCAAGCGAATACCTTATTGTTGACAAACATTCAATTGCAGATGTGCAGTAGCCATGTCCCAGCCTCTCTTCTTTCATCACCTGCAATTCTTGCAGCAGCTAGTCAAACGAGCATAAATGGTACAACTTTTCAGCAAATGCTATCAGATATTCAGCACAAAGAAAAAGTTGACAGATGATCAAATGTGGTTGCACCCACAGTCTGCTGCTCACAGACAACTGACAAACAGAGCACAAGTGGCAACATTGCCTCTCTGAATTAAAAGGCAGTCCAAGAGCAGCCATTCAGCTCAACAGCTGTAATAAAAAAAACATACCCAAAACCCAAACAAAAGTAAAAACCCCTCATTTGTTACTTCCAGAGCTCAGTATACTTCAGTCCAGAAATCACTCCTCAGAGCTGAGTGAACACGGAGAGCCTGCTCAGATCCCCACTGTGAACCTTTTGGTACCACTTCTGGGGTTTCCCTACAGCTGATGCTTCTTAGACACACGTGAGCTTTTATAGTTTACTTGGTTTAGGACACGGGCAAGAATCTACTTGAAGCATCTTACAAAGAGTTCCAAAGTCTTCCTTCCCAGGTCCTGACCACTTTGACCTTTTCCCCTTTCATTTCACTGGTTTCTGCCCAACTCATCCAACCATTAAGGAACATACTCTGTAGCACTAACCTGCCATCCGTGGCCTCGTGCCATTGCTGTGCTCTCCTAGTCCCTTACCTGTGAAGGACTTTTTCTGCTGAGACCAGCAGACACTGGTTATTTTCCACTGCACCCTCATCTTCTGCGCAACAGAGTTGGCTGTGTTTTTAAGGCCTCTGTGAGCCACCCCCTGTCCTTTTTACTGCAGCCAAACTTTTTCTTAGAGCTGCTAAATCATGAACCTCTAAACACATAGACATCGTGATTTGTGTTTAAGAAATTAAAACTCATGTTTTATAAAACACCAGCAGAATTCTTCCCTCTGTCCTTCATTAAGCCTTTTTGTTTCACATGACATGTCCCCCATGCAGACTGTAGCAGCAGCAGCATGCAAGTTCAGCGTAGGAAGAATAAAAAGCTACCTCGAGATTCACAGTATATTAAAATTAACAGCCACTACAGTCAAACGCTGTATCTCTCTCCGATCTCATTATGAACGGCTTGTAAAATAAAACAGGATCCACTTCACAATATTTCATAGAAAGATCCACAAGGAAATACAGAAAAAGACAAATATATGTCAGAGTTTACTTGAGCAAAAAAACAAGAACATGAGGGGAAGGAGAGGAGCCAGATGGCCAGGGAGATGCTAGCCATGCACTACTTTTGTGCATGGAGCAGACTGCACCCCACTCACCACCTCTGCCTACGAGAGCTCTGCTTGGTCACAAGGGCAATGCATGGGGAGCTCAGGTCTGGGCTTTCTGCTCCAAATCCAAGAATAAAATAGTGAAACATAAAGGCAAAATAAATTAAGACGCTCTACGCCTGGAGCAAACCAAGCAGGCCACGGGCGCTCATCTTCACCAAACAGTCATGCAATCGGTATCCTAACTTGTCTTGATCATCTGTGTTTAATTGAGCTCCTGAAGGTTTCTTGACCTCATTTCCCAAGACATAACCCACAGCTCTGCCCTTCCCGGGCACCTCACTTCAATGAGACCTTGGCGATTCCTCTGCACATGGAATGTGTGTCCGCCAACCCCAGCTTCCCACATTGCACAGCTGGCCATGCTAATCCTGTCAGCCACGACGACAACTTATTTTCATGAAATGCAATAAAAGGCAGATCTAGGGAGGCTGCAGATCAGGGCATGCTGGAGAAGAGCCACAAACATTGGGGGGTACCCCACATCAGAACCCCCTGCCCTGTGCCTACAAGCAGTTCCCTATCATGCTCTCCTGCCCACCCAAGCACAATCTTTCACACCAGCAAGGTGCAGTCACCACCTTTCCTTTGGTAGTGACTCCTTTGAGGAAGGAAGGGTGGTTTCTGCCTCAAAGCACACCCAGCTGGCTCATCCCATCCATCCAGACCAATTGAGTTCGCTAGACATTCAGCAGCCCCATGTTTCTCGGAGAAAAAGTGGTGCTGTCAAGAATTGCAACAAGGGAAATTGCTCTGGTAGAAAAACCTAGCAGCACTTGTAGCCTGGGAGCCCACAAAGCCAAGCTGAGAGTAAAAGCGAGCTAACTGAGCAACCGGTGAGCTTTGGGAAAAAGCTTTCACCCCCATTTTGCCACTGGAAATCCCTTTCAGCAGGAAATCTGTTAGCAAGAGTTCCCTGGGACTTGGCTCATGGGAGGATGGAGTCTAGGGGAACAGGCACAGGGGGAAGCACAGGGTATATGGCTCAGTCTAGTCCCAAAAAAACTTTTGCAGCCAGCTACAACAATGCACTAAGGGTAGATACTCTATCCACACAAAATGGAACTGAGGACATCAGCTCCTTTGACAGTCCCTTCATCACACCTGACTTCTGCAGGCACATGCACCCAGGGGGTCAGCCAGACCTATATTACTTCTCACGGTCATTCCCAAAAAAATCACCATTCCCTTTAGTCCTCGGCAGCCATCTCTCCTCCCTGCAGCCAATTTCCTTGAGAAACATACAAAGCTCAAAACCTCCAGCACAGCCTCCAGCATTGTCAAGTGCTCCATGCACAGAAAGGGCACAGACAGAAGCGACATTCATCAGCCTGGTAGACACAGCATCATTTCACTGGGTAGCTGGATGTGGTTGAGTTGGATTCACTCTCTCCCAGGAAATGATTGTGATTGTCAGAGGAGATATGATTATTAATAACAACACCACAAGGAAAAATAGAAGGCAATCAGCTGAGCAGGGCCAGGAGAAGAAGCGGGGAGGGTTTGCAGCATTAGCACTGAATTCTGCTCAAGGCCTGGCAGGCTGCGAGTACCTTGCTACATATGTTAGGCTGTAACGCAACTTCATTTTACTTTTCCAGTGAACGAATTCCCCAGATGCCATGCAGAGCAAGTTAATAAACAACAGCAGAAGCAATGAGGAATAAAGAAGCGCAGGCAATGGAGATGGGGGTTAAACAGGTGATTTGCAGAGAGCAAGCAGGCTCTCTGCAGAAAGCAGACAGCAGAAACTGGTGGAAGTGGCTCAAGTGTTCTTAGACCAAAATTGGGCGTAAGAAAGCACATGAAATTGTCAAAAGGAGCTCAAAGCTAAATTTTGGGGCACCATCTATTGCTTGCATTAAAAGAAAACACACATGCAGTCTCATTAGGCCTCTAAAAGCCAGAAGAGTTCTGTTTTTAGGACTGCACTGCATGACACAACGCACAGTTCATGGTTATGAGTGTAAAGACAGGAGACAGAGGTGCTTTGGCTTCTCTGGTCGCTCAGGCACCCAGGCAGAGGGCCCTGGGCGGCTTGCAGTGCCTCCAGGTTGCAGCCACTCACTCAATGACGTTGCCTGCTTGTCTCCCAAAGGCACAGACAGGTCTCTCTCTGCGCGGTATCTCAGCAGTACACAAACCTGCAACATGCTCACCTCCGCACCTTCAGCTCCAAAACCATCCCTATCCTGCATACAGAGGTCCCAGATTAAATTGCTTGCCCAAGATCAGACAGGGGGCTTACAGTACAAGGCAGCAATGCACAGCATGCACGAAGTCTCAGCTCAATGCCTCCACCCCAAAAACATCCCCCCCACATGCCCTCTTTTCCCAGCTAATCACCCCCCATGACTTGACATTTGCACTAGAATTTTAATTTGATGCTGTATTTAAGAGAGAACATGTTCCGATAAAACCAGACAAGCCCAAGACAATGCAAATTAAACCCTTGTCCAAATGGATGCGAACCTCTCCCCTCTGCTCCTCTTGCAGCAGAGGGGTGGCTGCAAAGGAGGAGTAGGAGGAAGGCAGCTCTCTCTGTGCTGCCTTACAGCCTCCCCAGGGAAGGGAGACAGGCTGCCAGGTGGGGTGGCAGAGGTCTTCAGCCTGTAACTGTGCAAACACTAATGCTGCAAAAGCTAATTTTACAGAGTTCCACTCTGCAGACTCCTCTTTGTCCCAGGATTCCTCAGCCTGGGAGATTAGCAGTTTAGAGATGGAAAAAAATAAGTTATTTTAAAATTCAGCATAAACTCGCTTGGACTCAATGAGCAAGTCGGTTTGGGAGGGTGGGGACAGGCACAGGAGGGAGGGCTCAAATAAATGAGAAATAATTGCAAGACTAGGAAGAAGAAAGAACATATTTGCCACCCTAGAAAGCTCAATATTCGCTTTCATTATTTTTTTTTCTCATCTTCATGCCTCTTTGCAGCTTACTTTCTATCCTTTCCAAGCTTTCCCTGATCTCCAAACAATATTCCTATGTCTGGCTGTGTTTAACTCCCTATCCACCAACCTCCAATCATACTGGTTATTTGCTACCATGCCACAGACTCTCCGATGATTTTCTTGAGCCCATTGCTGGGAAAAGGCTATCCAGCCTGCACAAGAAATCCCCACAGCGAGCACATCATCTTCTGCAGTTTCCTCCAGTCCCCCCCAACAGCCCTATCACTACCTACTTGGACCTCGCAGACACTTCATGCTCACATTTCCATCTCCAGTGTATTTATCCTTGCAACACATTGGACAGGGATGGAGGTAACTGCTGTGGGAGCAAGATTACAAGTTAAAAAACACAGCTTCCTGAAGAAAGCCATGTGTGATGCCCCATGCCTGAGTTCTCGAGACACAACAGCAAAACCTGAGGACTAGAGCACACCTGGAGCTTGAATCCTTCTCACAAATGAGTAACGCAAGCACCAACAGCAGCTCACACCCATCCAGCCTGCACGAGCAAGACCGTACTCGCACATGCACACACTTCCAGCAATGGAAAGACAACAGAGAAATGGCTTCAGCAGGAGTTCATTACACTTGTTTATCTTCATTTTGCCTGTAACAGATGAACAGCATAATGGCTTTGGCTTTCCTGGATGCCACAAACCCAGAAACATCCTAATGAAAAATAAATGTATTTACAGGGAGACATCAAAACAGCCCAAGACAAGTCAAAGTAATGTGCCTGCGTTGGGAATGAATGCTTTTATTTCATCGCCCCTCCATGGCCTTCAAGCAGATCACGCAGCAGAGAGATAAATATTTTAAATAGCGACACTTCAGCAATGCACGGTTGTGCAAGACAGGGAATAATTAGAAAATAAATTACTTTCTTTTAGCATGGTAATTCCAAATGTTGAATGAATTAGATTACTTGACAAACTCCAGACCCACTTCAATACCAAGGGTCCTATCCAAGGAGATGCAGGGAACCTGGCCTTCAAAAAGAAGCCAAAATACAAATAAATGCAGCTTAAAAAGTGTTTAAGATCTGCCTGGCAACCTCCATAAAGCTGAATGATGGAAGGTTTCTGCTGGCTTCATACCAACAGTTTGGTCTAAAAATAGGTTAATCTTCCCAAGAGCAAAGGAGCCGTCATCAACACAACATACTGACTGCATGCATGTACCTCATGCCCCTCACAGCCACACACTGCTGCCCTGGGCAGGCACAGTCACACAGGTGCACAAAGGCTGTTGAACTTATTAATTAATAGCCAAATCCCCTTCCTTAATCCATCCCATGGAAGTTCACAGTGCCATCAGCAGACCTGCTGCACTGAGGAAGGAGAGTTGTTGTGATTACTTGGAACAGTCTCCCCTTGCTTCATTTTTTGGAAGACCATTTGCATAGATGCAAATGTGTTTTCCCCCAGTCCTGATTAATTATACAAATGTATGGCTATACAGGTTGTGATGAATATGCACACACGCACTTTATTGTTGTGCTGACAGAGCATATTGTTTATTTGGGGAAAATAGTGAGATTTTCATTTGTTCCAGTAAAGAGGATTATGTAATCTCTCCTCCCTTGTCCCTTCTCTGTCTGATTTCTGATTTAACTTGTTGGATGGTTTTATACCTGACTTACACACACATACGGAAATAGTAATTTATTAACTTCCAAAAAACATGGCTAGGACACTTCTAGAGAAAAGCCATTCAAATTCAGGAAAACAGTGCATTAGTCTGTGCAGGGTTGTGTCTTCTCAATGTCACTGTCAACTGGGCTGTACAAACACAAACCTCTCTCCCATACAGGCACACACATCAGACATTGCTGGTTAATTCAAATTAATTGTTTAAGGACCTGCTAAAAAAAAAAAAAAAGCTATAAAACCAGGGGCAATTTTGCCTGCCAGAAGCTTTCAGTTACAATAAATCTATTTCAAGATAGAGCTAAATGGGAAGAGTACTTACCAGTTAAAACATGAGATAACCCCTACAAATCCTAAGGAGTTTTCATTAGTTCCTAAAAAAGCATTGTAAAGCAGAGCAGGCATATCAGTAATTTTGGATTAAATATTTAAAAGCAATTGTGCAAGAACATGTATAATGAAATCAGGAAATTTGACGTTTTAACACTAGACTGGAAAGAAAAGCTAGCAATACCTGCAACCTGAAATGCACAATGAAACTATCCCAAAATTAAATTGTGTGGTAGTTACATGACGCAAGACTTTTTTTTTTTTTTACTATATTATGTTTTGAAATATGTTACTTAACTTGGGTTCTTAAAACTTAATCATGATTGCTATGTTTTTGCTTAATACTATTAAAAGAAGGAAGAGTAGGAACTTTCAGCATGAAGAAAATGATTAAATAACCACAGTTAATTTAAAAAAAAAAAATTGAACTATCACATTGATACCGTAAAAGCCGGTT
>VZTL01015252.1:0-25799 GCA_013400535.1 Scopus umbretta
CACATCCACTGAAGGAACCTGAATTCGATTTGGAAAGGCTGATCTTCCTCTCCCCTTCCCCACCAATCTCATTACGAAAATAAGGACAACTCATCACAAGTTCATTGCTTTTATCATCCCCCTGGTCCATATTGAGACTTCCTTTTGAATTCAGGTCTTCAGTACTGCCCATGGGAGAATTGAAACTTGCAGAATGGGACAAGGGTCCAGAGACAAGTGATGCTACAGCAGCAGCAGATGCACCTGTGGTTGTGTTCCTTCTTTTAATAACATTATGCCTGTTGATTGCTGCTTCATTTAAATCAAATAAAATACTCTGTACATCATAATGAGCAAAACACTTCGGACAAGTCCAAGGCTTGACACTGTCTTCTGACCTGTTATCTTCAAGATCTGAAGACTTCCCAAGCTCCCCTTCCCCTTTGGCATTGCGCAGCTTACGAAAGATGGATGAATCTCCTGTCTCTGATTTTGAGCGTCTCTTGAGTGGCTTCTCCCTTTCCTTAAAGAGTCTCAGGTTTTCCCTTTGAGTAATAGGTCCATCTATCACATCTAGAGAGAATCCTGAACCCTTGCTTCCACTGGCAATCAGGAGTTCACTGAGCTTAGTTGTGGCTGGGCTTCTCTGGTCAGACTTTTCATCTTTATAGCCCTTCAGCAAGTCAAAAAAACTTTCCCCTGAAGTTCCCTGCTTATCTATGGAAGATGTGCTGCCANTCAAGCTCACTTATAGTAATGTCACTGTTGCTGCGCTGTCTTATTCTGCGAAGAGCTTTCCTTGGGGAACTGGGATAGCCATCAGGTGTAAGAAACCTGGAGTCTAGATTCTCAGATTGTCTGGTCTTATTTTTAAGTGTGCTCTGGATGCTCTTTAACATGACAGAATCACTAGCATTCAGGTTAACAGAGCTTCCCTGACTCCCAGGACTGCTTTTAGAAGACATGCTGTCAAGGCAACTTGATGTTTCTATATCTTGACTAGATCTGCTTGTTTCCTTGATGTTCTCCTTCCTTGGGGGCCAATCAGCAATCCTTGCCCTGACCCCCATTTTAGGAACTCCAGGGGTAGATGTAACATGATGGGAACTTTCATTGCGAGGAGGTCCAACTGGCGCCATGACTGCAGATCCTAAGCTGCCATTCTGTGACCTAAAGCGCCGCATATAAAAGTCATCCGAGTGGACTTTTGAGGTGCCATCTGTTCCGACTGATACCCCAGTGGCAACAGCCCTTTCGGTTTGGGACCGCTTCAAGCTGGTCATGATCTTTCAGTATGTTCAACCTTAGCAAGTTCCAAGAGAAAACACAGTCATTTCTGCTTTTTAAATGCACAGTTCTCTTTTGGAGAATAGTCTCCAAAATATACAACGGTTGCATGAGATCTCAGTCATGGACATTTAAGGACACAGTTAAATTCAGGACGTCTAGAAAATTCAGATATTCAGTAGGTTTTGATAAGCAGTAATTTTCTTTAACTTTTGCATTTTAAGAAGTAGCCATGCTCCAATACATTTAAATTGTTTTAACATCACTTGTACTTCAAAATGTCAGAGCTGTAATCCAATTGCTTATGCTTCTTTTAAGCCTAGAACAGAGAAAAAGGGAGATAAAAGCATTACTCATTTCATATATAACTTTTTTCGTAACTGAAACTATCAAAGCAATTGACACAGAATTAATATTTCTAAGAAACATGCTTTTAAATCTCGTTAATAGTTTAAAAAATGCAGAGTTGTGTTACATGGTGGTGAAAACTTTTCTAGATATTGTTAGTTTGCCTTCTGAAAAAAATACTTTACATTTGGATTCCACACCTAAATACAATTTTTCCCTTATGAACTGATTAGTGATGCTTTTTAGTTGGGTTAGTGGGCAGTTTTACAAAGCACAAGTAGGGAGCTAATTTCCTCAGCTGAAGGACACATACAGCATACGCTTCCTGTAGAAACTATAGAGGAGCTAGATCAGGACTCCAAATTTTTTTAATAAATGCTTTGAAGAATTTACCATTTACAAGTCATACACCCTTAGCTGCAATTAGGTATTAACAATGGCTATTCAGCTTTTCCATTAATGTAAATAATTATTATATTCTAACAAAAAAAGGAAGGAAGCTAATTAGCAAAAAGATTACAAAGTGACAATAGAGAGAATGGCTGTCAATAACATTTATTCTGTGTTTTGCACAGCCTTATTTGCAGATTAGCTGAAGAGTCCAGAAAGCAAGTATTATCTCTGCCCATATTTCACAACATATAAGACGACGAAAGCTAAATAGAAATGCACACTTCTAAATAACTTGACATTAAAAGTTCCATTTATTTCCCTGGCTAACAACATGTTGTCTGCCACAGCTCCTGTATAATCCAGCTTTACAAAGCCATGGAAATTAAATGCTTTCCCATACCTCATCAGTACTTAAGTGATTACAAAGCATTTACTATACTACCCACAAATACATCCTTGCTAGTAGAAGACAAAAGCATGAGAGTGTCAAGATAGAAATCTTGCACTGCTGTGTACATCCTTTAACACAAAGAACTTAATAATTTTCAAAGGCTGAACCAATTACACGAAATGTGGCCTTTAAATATTTGCCAAATGTGTGCAGAGAGATGCTGCTGAACCAGCACTGCATTGACAATACAGTATTGTCTACGAACCAAGGCTTCCTGATGCTTCCAGGACAACTAGTACTTTCTGCAGTCTCTTCTCAAAACCATGGAATACTTTGCTCCACACTAATTAAATATCAAGCCAGGGCACTTTCTGCCTCCGAAGACAGCATGTTTTAACTTCACTTGTCATAGCACCTTTTTTGAAAAAGAGCTGCTATTTATGTAAAGCTGAACACATGAGGAACCCTTCTAATGCAAGCTGACTGCATCACACGACAAGAACATTGCAAGTGATCTAAGGTATTATTCTATTTGCACAGCCATTTACATAAGTGCAGTTACTTTCCTTGTAATTCTGCTACAGTGATACTGCTGAAACAATTGGTTTTTCTACCTATAGAATTAGAATAACTTTAGAAAGGCAGTGTACCATGCAACTGTGGCAAAACTACTGAATCTTCAGCTTTAACTTTTTACAAATTTCACTATCCAGTTGAAGAACTGTTCAAGGTGGTGAAACAACTTCATGCACAAATCAGATCAAGGAAGGAAAATTGCAAACACTACACCACCACATAACCTAATGTTCTGTCTATGCTTTTCAACAGTGCCATAGCAAATATCATTTATGCAATAAGCTCTATGAAATTGGAACACTGCATAGCCCTTTCTAAAGAGCTATACAGGCTTGCTTTTATAGGCAGAATGGAAAGAAAATAGAATGAAAACCGATAAGGATTTAGGGCAGGAGGAAGACAGGCTAAAAGGGATAGTGAAGGAAAAGTCGAGCTGAGGGTTGAACAAAAAACAGGCAGAAGCACAAGTGTCCACTATGCTCCTCTTCATAGCCTCAATGAACCCCAAGATTTCTGTTCCTCACCATTCCCCTTCCACCATCAATATTGCTGAAAGCAAAGCATACATCTCCTCCCCCTCCAGTGCTGGTCTTTAGAAAGAGATAAACTACTAATACAAGTTTCTCATTAACTTAAGGGGGCAGAAGTTCACACAGCAGCTTTAAAAATTCCCCAAGCTTGGTGTTAACCATATAAGCATCCAAATGCTACCAGTTCCCCCCACCCCCAGATTTTTTTTTTCTTTCAGAATTTCAAGGAAAACAATCCTAAATAACTAAGGACATATATTAAAAATATATATAATCACGTATGGAAAAATATAATTAAGTGGTCTGTGGAACTTATTCTTGACCTGTTGCATGTATGGTACAGTCATTAGTTACATGACCACACAGTACATTTTCCAAAAGGAAATACTGTCTCTGTTCCTGACTCAGTATTAAGGATGTCTCCCTCTGGGGACCAGCTGTTTCATGCAGGTTTTTGCAACTGCCCTACTTCATTTGCTGTAGCAGCTGGAATACAAACAATAAATTACTAAGGGTAATAGTTAATATCATACTCTGAAGAACTGAACTCCACCCTTGCCTGTGTCTATCTTTATATGAATTAAATCACTTAAGTCAAACCTAACAGTCTCATCTAAAAGGTTTGATTAGCTCCACTCAAAATAAAGTGAAAACGTTACATTTAATAACATTAAAAACTCCTAAAGCATAGGTCCTGGGTACACTGGTCATCGGATCTAATGGAAGAGGAACAATAATAGCAATCTAACATTTTCTTGTATTTGCTACCTACAAAACATGACAGCATCAAAGACAGGGTGAAGCACACTAGATTTAAATGACCATCAGTTACCAATAACCAGATGATACTATGAACTGCAGGAAGTTAAATATTTGAGTAGCAAAATTGCTAACACAAAATATGTAATCTATTAAAATTTGTTACAACTGCAAGATAGGCGGTATGGTACCTAATTCTAAAGAAAAGAGCAGCAATTGTGAAGAATAACAATTCTTATTTTGTTACTATTTCAATATATACAAAATATAAAACAAGGTAGAGCTATGAATATCTATGTGAACAGAATATGATGAGGGCAAACTAGCATAACCAAGAAAATATATAGTTCTCGAATCCATCTGAACTTATCGAGAAGGCCAATAAAATACTCACATGAATGGCTACACATGAAAAGCTGTAAATGAAAACCATATGCAAAAACTACAAAAAGTTGTACATGAAAATTTGGTACTGATTATATCAATCAAAAACAGTTAAGAGAACAAACTTGGAAAATCAATGATCTGCTTATCAGACTGCATGAGGTAACTAGTAAAGCAGTCCAAGGATCTCAAATCATTAGGACAAAGTTTACTCACTGCTTTTTACCAGCACCAGAGGACTTTGTGTCTATTCTCAACTCAAAATGAGCTACAAACAAACCTATTTTCATTCTTTCCCCTTCTATTTAAACCTCTTTCATCACTTTGCTTCCTCCTCCAAAACTGAGGTTCCAGCTGTAGGACAAAGGACCATTCTGATCAAACTGAAAAGTTCCCGGTAGATGAATCCCAAGATAGTTTTGCAGTCCTACATTATTCTTAAAAGGCAGGTAAGTCAAGAGATCTTGAATTCTTATACCTCATGACTTAAGTTAGTCACCAAGAAAACAGAAGACCTACCAGTCAGTATTTCATCCAGAGGCCTTTGGATTACAAAGAAGCAAATAGAAGCAATTGATTAAGAAGAAGTGTGTGTCTCAAATCAGCTCAGGACAGTAAAAACAAACAAAAACAAAAAACAAAACCCAAACAAAAAAAACCTCAAAACAACAACAACAAAAAAACCAAACAAAAAACCCCAAACCAACAAAAAAACAACACAAAAACCCAAACCAAACTACAGCACACAAATCAGTTCCTATCTTGAAGTCCAGTAGCCAAATAAGATAATTCAACATCTACTTGTTCAGAGGAATGGAAGAAAGGAGAATAAGCCTGACTCATCAATTCAGAGACCTTCTATTACAGTTTTTCCTAGATTTAGTTTATGCAGGAACATGCTCTTTTTCCTTAGAAAGGAGTGACTTTACCCACAACCGAGTCTTCCTTGAAGAGATTTAATAATTATTCTGTTATCTGCTGGGAACATGCTGAGACTTCAAATTGTAGGATCACCGATGCTAATGATCCTAATGCTCTGATGTTGACAGAGATAGATTTGGGGGTACCAAATTACATATGATTCATAATGTTCCAGAGGAAAAACTTCATACTTCACCATCAGCTCTCACTAAAAAGTGGCATTTCATAATTAAAAATTTGGGAATGAGGAAATCAGTTTTAAATTCTAGAAAAGTCTTACTTTTGCCAAGCCTCCATACCATTCCCCCACCCCAAACAACAGAATATAATAGAGGATGGTAAATGCAACATATTACTAGGGATATTTTAAAATACTGAAGACTGTAGGATAAGGAGCTCAGAATAACATTTTACAGCAAGTAGTTTTTTAAAAAAGTAAATTAAATCATCTCTATTCCACAGCGTTTACTGAAATTTAGCCAAATTAGGAAATGGAGTACAACACACATTACTGGCAGTAACCCTTGTTAACTTTTACTGGGAAAATAACTGGCATCGCCGTAAAACCTGAAAACTAGCAGCTCCTCTGAAACAAGAAAAATAAATGAGAACAATGAAAAATATTTTATATATGAAAGCTTATCTATTTGTATCACAAATTCTTACCTGAGTTTTAACACAGATCAAATCCCAGGGGGGGAATATTCATTTATCAGCCAATTAAGTTATTATATGTACAAAATAATGTCTAGTTTCATAGAATGAATTCCTCAGAGGAGAAAAATTCAATTTAATCTTTAGAAATACTTGGCTGTATGTGGTTACCTATTATTAACTTTATCCTTTTCTTCCCAGGATTACTTTCATCATTATAATTGAAGGAAAGTTAGTAAGTTCATCTTTCAGATGAAGTTTTTATCAACTGAAAGGCCATTTGAAGAATAGTGTCTGGTATTTTACTAGCTCATTGGTTTTATTTTTGTTACACTTAGATGAATCGCTGGTTTTGTGTTAACTGAATTTGTGACAATTGTCAGCTCTGCACAGGAAGAAAGATAGACAACCCTAACTTTTCTTTCTTCTCGCCCCACCTCCCCAATTTATGTTATCTACAAGATTTGCCACTGATCAACATGTCAGCAAGTCTGCATTTCTGCCTTTTTCTCTGAATGTTTCCTTGCTCCTTAAGCCTCAGAAGAAAACCTTGGCTCTAATGAAACTGAGTGCCATCTGTTGTCATATACACAACGATCACCTGCATTGATCTGCTAAGATTTAATAGTGCTTTATTCTTAACTTCATTCTCTGCTGAAGTAGCTCATGCTAAAGTATATGGACTTAGGCAAGGTTGCCTTGATTTTAAGATGGAATACTAATTAATGTGAATTACTACCATCAGTTTCTGCATTCTTGCAATATGCCTTTCTACAGGCAAACACAACCTTGCTCTGCCACATGGTGAAACAACTGGAGGGTGTGCGGTCCCTAGAGAAGAGTGCCAAGGTTGAGCTCATGTGCTCTGCCACTTGGCAGAATTTGCTCCCTCAGGTTTCCAGCCCTGCTCACCACAGTCATAAGCCATCACTCAGCTCAGAGCACACCAAACCAGCTGGCCTCCCTGTGCAGAAGACTAAGTCACACTCAAGAATCATGCTCACTTGCAGTCAGTTCATGACATAACAGGACGGTAAATGTATCAAAAAAAGCTATCAAATTGAGATAGGTGTAGGAACACAGGCAACAGTAATCCCCTACCTGTGCATTTCAGCACATTTTGCTCTGTCACAATCTCCCACTCATTATTCTCCATGCAAACACTACAATATCTCAAGCCAGAATCGTGTCCTCTGTTTTCACATCAATTTTGTAACCATTAATCAAGACAAGGGTATCTCAATACTCAAGTGTACAAGTAACTGTTGCTGAAGCAAATCCTTTAAAACTCCTTTAAACCGAGACAGAGAAAAGGCACTGCACGTGGTCACTTCAAGACTCATGTTCCATTTTGGTACCAGTGTCATTCATTTAGCTAATGACATGCAGAACCCCTTTCCTGGCAGCTAACTTACAGGATCTGAAAAAAAGATGCTGACAAGTCTTACTATATGCTATACTGTATCCTATCCCTGGAATGACACTGTTAACAGCAATAGTTTATTTCTGATAGCACCACTTGCTCTCTAGGAAGCGACTCAAACCAGTGCCAAAACACAAGAGCAAAATATTCTAGCTCCCAGATACCATCTCTCAAGGAAGTAAGTTTTTGGCAACTACAAAAGAGAGTCCCACTTATACCCCCTCATCCCTTTCTTTCTTTAAAAAGATGTTTCTCTTCTGTGTTTCTTTTTCAGTTTCCAGCTGTTGATACATTGCATCCCTGGGTAACGGTTCTAGAAACAGACTGCTCTCTCTGGTGCATGAACTCTTACTTGTAAAAGTTACTTACCCGCAAAATGCCCAAGCTATCAATGACTAACTTCCAATACCACGAGACTCTGACCTATGAATAGTCACGAACAAAAACCAAACACAAAAAAAACAGACTGAGGAATAAACCCCAAAGGAAATGGACTGATTCTTGCTGGTATGGGTACAGTTCAGCATCATTGCCATACATTGCAGTAAGCACCACGGACGCACTCTCCCGAGGTTTGCAACCTTACTCTTAACTTCTATAGCAGAAACTTTGTACGCCGCCCTCCTCCTCCAGCCTGCCCACAAGTTTGTTTCCAGCATAACTTTGGTACCAATACAAAGATAGAGCTCAGCCTGCGGTCTCTGTGCTGCACCACCAGCTATGTTCCTGCCGGCCACGCTTGGCATGCTGAGGCCAGCAGTCATCACCACAGGTCTCATGACATCCCACAAACATCAGAGTTGAGTGAGGGACCTCAGTTGGGAAGCAAAGAAAAGAGGGTGTCTAACCTACTACCTCTAAACTTCCAGTTGCTTCTAAGTAGTTTGGTGTGCAACTCAAAGCTAATGTTTTTTTTAATGACAGGTGTTAGACTGTGTCACTAATTTGATAACAAGATTATTAGAAAAAAATAAGCCCATCATTTTGATAATGTTTAAAATATTTTTCCCAACACTGTTTTACTCCTTTGCTCTATCACTGCAGTTGCTTCTCCCTAAACTCATGATTTGGCAAAAGAATTGCAAGGAACTGTTCTGTTGTCTTCATAAAAGTCAGCCAGCTCCCAAACCTCCACAGAATACCGTTTCTCCATAGGTTAATTGCATTTAAGGGAGAAACAAAAGCAGCTTTTCAGAAGTGAGAGTTAGATTTACCTAAAATTAATAGACTTTATTCCCAGCAACCCCTGTATTAACCATCCAGAGAGCATTTCATATTGACACATTCCTGAACATGCTCCTGCTTTAACGGTACTGCTGCAGCGCTGGAGAAGAGAATTCGGAGCAGGGACGTTATTACTAGATGCCCACATGAGGTGTTCCCAATTCTTGCATCCCCATCACTCCCTCCTCCTGTGCCCCAGGCCTCCTCAGCAGCCAGTCACATCCTATCTTTTCACGCTAAGCCCAGCTGCTGGCACTCTCAGCTGTTGCCCTCTACAATCCTTCCTTCTCAACCCAGGGACCCTTCCGCCATGCAGTGACCCCCAGCGCAGAACGGACACCATCAGTTTGAATTTCAGGCCTCACTTTCCACCCTCGAGAAAATCCACTCAAAAGACAGCTGAGCATCTCATCAAGCAAATGATTTTTCAAGCTTCCAAATAACTAATAGCTGTTCAATGAATTTGCTTCCTTATCCACTGGCCAGAAAACACGAAGCAGGTTATTACTCAAGTCTATTACAGGTTCTGCATATTAGAAAAAAAACGAATTGAAAGCCACTAGAAATTCTACAGATAAAAATCAACCACTGTGTAAAGTGAAAAACAAGTTCAAACTACTATTGAAGTACAGTATTTAGAAAGCAGAGAGCTAAAAAACGGGGTGCCCCCGTATAACCTATTAAAAATGTCCATTGGTCTATCTAAATGGTATTCTTTTTGATAGCATACAAAAAGTTATTTTCCCCTAAATAAAGGTGGTTTGCTTTCGTGTGTAGGCATACATACCATGTTTATTTTTGTATACCTATATCTTCATCTAATTACACACAAGATGTTAACGCTATCTCTCAAAAGCAAGTTTGAGTATACTGTAGACAAAAGGACATAAGTATAATATAAGCAAACGTTGTAATTAATCCTGATGTCATTTAAACAATTGTTCCCACAACTACTAATGGTTTATGCACTTAATGAATCTTCATTCACTACTGTTATATGAAGAAAAGCAAGCAACTGTAAACCTAATGCCAGTGAATCTTCATCGTATGTTTCTATAGAAAATTTTGAATTACAGAACCTAATAACCTGGGATGGGCTCCACAGTAGGAATGTATTAGGTATTCAGATTACTCAAACTTTGGTCAAATAAAGACAGCATAAAAATAAAGATACCGAAAATTATAGTCCAGACTATAAAGTCATACAAGGGCTACAGAGAGCAGGAGAGATTTCTTTTTAACAGTTCACACATCTGAACAGATAGGGAAGCGTGTAATCCTCAAATAATCCTTGCAAGAAGTATGTGGCTTCTGCTTCAAGAGACTGCCACATGCAGTCAAGTGTTCAACACCAAGAAAGGAAGCAAATTAAAAACCTTAAAGGAAGATACAGAATTGTAAGCAAAAACTTGGACAATATTTTGGAATTTTTTTTTTTTTTTTTTTAATGATCGTGGACAACTGAACATTCAAATTGAAATGCACTCAGCTGAACCCTCCCACAGCCTTCCACTACAAATCCTTTTGGAAAAAACCCTGAAAACTCAGTAATATTCTTTTCAACAATACACTCGCTTACTTTTTTACATGATAAGTTTTGTATCACCGTGCTTTTAAGCTCCCAAGAGAATACTGGTATATCAGCGTAAAGAACTTTTAAATGAAGTGTAGAATAAAAAAAAATCAAAGTAAATAAAATCCCTTTAATAAAGTAGGTTAAAAGAAAGGATTTAAAGAAAAAAGTTGTAACTGTGTTCTTATTTAGATACTGACCTTATATGATAAAACAAAGAATTAGTAAGCAACAGATTTTATATATGAAAGCAAAAATAATTTCCAGCAACTCTTCACTTTCTCATGTTTTCCATTCTTTTCATTGTCCTCTTAGACAGTCAGCTTCATACTTTGCCTGCAATCATTTAACTCACAAACACACAATCCCCATCTACAAGCTAGACTCTGGTGTCATTCACTGGAACACTGAAACAAGCTTCAAAATTAGTTATGTGTTAATTTGCAAAGATTCGAAATCACTACCACTAGCAAACATCTAGACAAGTATTTTACTGCTGTTGATAGATTACTGTATGCTGCATTTCTCCAATACACTCCACCCCAAAGGGGAAAACCGAACTTTGGGCACAATCTTCTTCCTAGAACGATGTTTTGTCTTTTCTGAAGCCTACTTTATGCATACATGCAAGTAAAAACTATAAGCACACAAAAATAACGTTTTTCTTCAGACAAACTGTTCACATAGAGGGCATGGCAACTGATTCAGTAAGTCACTACATATTCTTTGCACAGTGCTTATGGCAACCCCTCTCAGTCCTCTGATATAATGGACATTCCTGAACTAAAAGTGTTGCAATCTTTGTCCAAGGAATACAGTTATTTACTATCCCTGATTTCATTCAGAGCTAACCATGGGAATCATCCCACAGACCAAAAAGGGAAACCATCTTATGTTACCATCTGACACCCATGCGGTGTATACCTACACTTACAAGGCACCATAAATCCACCAGACAAAAAAAAGCTTTTAGCCTTCTAACTCTTATATAACATAAGCAGGCATGACATCAGAGATCCCTGGGGATAATTCACTTGTCTATTTTTGAGAAAACACATATAAAGAGCTTTTTATCCTTTGACAGCCACATGTATTACACGTTTATTTTCCAAAATACCATCTTTATGGCTATAAAGGAATAAACAGCTCAACCTCCACATAGGACCCTATATAGCTTTTCTGTTAATTTTCCTGCAGATACTTTTAACATCCTTTGAAGTGACTAAAATAAACACTGTTTTAAGCAAGCATTCACCATTTTTTTGGGTACGAAAATCTGTCAGAAAAATATGGATGGGATCTGTAAACAACTGAAACAAATTTCTGAGCCCTAGGCATCTGGTGATAAAGACAAGTGTGTTACATAGGTTAATGATATCACCTTAAAAACTGAGACATCTGAAGCTTTCAATGTGAAATGCAAGAGACTGATCGATAAACCAGTAAACATCTCTAAAAACCTAGCAGGGACCAGAGTACGCTACACAAGCCTTGTATTTTTGCTAAATGAAGTAATATTCCAATGGCACTCTCCTTTTGCATATGGGAACGTACACAAGACAAAAGCTAGACTGGCTGTACATAAATTATTATTCTACATCTCAAATGTTTCAAGTCTTAATAATGGTGAATAAAACTATGTGCAAAGAGAAGAAAGTTACCTGCCAAAATCTGCAGTTACTCAGCAGAAATCTGCATGCTGCATGATTACATTTGTGGTTTAGAGAATAATAAAGCTAGATACAAATATTTTGGTTGATTGATTTCTTGTGAGCACTGTGCTATGAGTGGGTGTCAGGTTGGATTTCAGAAGACTTAAATAGAGGAAGAACTCTTTACATGGAAAAAACCGAGAAAGAATGTTTCATTATTTAGAAATTCTCTCCTGTGTAGATATCTCAGCAGTAACCAACAGGTAGATGACAGCCTTTGGTTTGATGATGTAGGTATGTTATGTTCTACAGTTCAAACATACACTATATAATAAAAGCAATTGAAAACATCCAAATAGGCAGTACTTAAATTTTAAAGACAGCTATGCGAGTCACCCGCTGAAGCCAGGGAGTTATCTCCAGTAACTACAAAGAGAAAAATTATACCTAGCTAGTCATACACATCAACTCTTAAGGAGTGATTGTGAGAATTTGTGCACAACCCATTGTGTAAAGCAACCTACACCAAACTGTAATACCAGGGAGAAGCAACATAAGCAATTCTGGTCACGAATCCAGACAGTCAAGCTGGCAAAGCAGGATACAAACTGAAAAGAGCAAGCAAGGTGGCACTGACACCTAAAAAACACACTTTGCAATTTAAATAAGAATCAGTCTATTACAAGCACACATATGCCAGCAGTACTGGCACTTCATGCAGACATCTTTAAACATAAGAGGCAAATTTAGATGGATGGTTGGGTGTTGCTATTTATCTCAAAGTATAAGGAAACTTGTGTCTATCTGACCTGCCCACCTGCCTATACAGGTACACCTCAGGCTTCACAACACTATAGATGTCTTTGACCAACTGCCCTTTCAGTCTAAGACTAGTAAATTTATTCTTTAGATTTATTGGTCTTTCTGTAAGTTGGGCTACAATATCTGGCAGAAACAAGAAAAATAAACCTACCTCTTTCTAACTGAATCCCAAACATAGTCCAGTGCATCTACTTGAGGTTTTTGCATTAAAAACTAAGGAAGTATGATGGAAAAGCCTTTTTGCCTTATGTGATTTTTTTTTTTTCCCTGGCCATGGTCAGTAGAAGAAAATATCTACATCTGTTCCTGGTTTACATGCATGCAAAACATTTTATAAAATGAAAACAGATTTGAAATCATTTAGATTCCAATACTAAACCTTCAAAAGCAAATTACCTACAGAAAGTACATGTGTGGGTGTATTCCTGTTTCACTGCATCAACAGCCTTAATCAGCCCTGCATACTATTTCTGATTATGGTTCATTATATAAAATCACGTTGATAACAGTTCAGCAAGACTGTTTCTTAACCCCTTCTGAAAAAGGGAAATACCACTCTTGCACCAGTTTTCACCCTTGAGGTGTGCACGTAGGGGGCGACTTTCCCCAGCCACGCATGACTTTGTAAAATTAACAGCCAGCTTTTAAGACACAGGAATTAGCTTGAACCATCCATCGGTACATAAAGGCTGTGGGTCATCCCCACACTGAGTATTGGTGACACCTGCAGAATCCTCCTCAGCTCCGCTTGCCACTGCAACCCCCAGGTCCTTGCAGAGCCTCTATAGAAAGCAGACTTTGAAGGCTAATGCACCTCCCTGCTCAGAGCTGAAACGATTCCCACTGCACCAGCTGGAACCACAACTCCTGTTCACAAGCTGAAAGCCCTGCTAGGATTTCTCAGGAGTTTTTAGTAACACAAACAGTACTTTGAAGCCAAATGTGCCTTCTTCAATTTGCAGGGCTGCATTTCTTTAAGCATGCACACTTTTTTTTTATATACTCTTCTATTACTTTGAAACAGGAATTTTATCAATATCACAGGTTATCTGTTGGATCAATATTCAACAACTACTTGAAAATTTCAGCAATTGTGAAGCACTGCAAATAATTTCTTGGCAGGATTTCTGATCAGAAAGGGGTTGTACCTGTGCTACACAATCTGCTTGTTACATTTCAAGATAAATTAGGTCTTGATTTTACCCTGTAAAGACTAAATGATTTCTATACCTCCTCCTGTAAAGGCAACTGCTCAGTGACACCATCACTGTTGAAAGCAACTCATCTTTCTGTACTGGAATGCATTTTTTTTTCTGGGGACAACCTTTAAGGAAAACGTTTGCCTTTTATGACAATTTTGGTAGCTGACTCAGTAACCAGTGTGATGTTAGCACTGCTAAGTCTTCTTCCTAATACTAAATTTTCCCTTGGTTACGATAGCAGCAGTGTAGGATCTCTTTTGGCAAGCATCCTTCAGCAAAATCTACCCCCAAAACTGGATGTTTGAACGCAGGGGAACATAGTAATGTCACACTTAAATCAGTCCCTTGCAAGTGCACACAGACAGCAACATCAACAGCAGACTTCTAAAACTCAGATTCTACATACTTTTAAGACACTGTTGTGTTACCATTATTTCACTAGTAAGCCACAGGGTGTCAAGCCACAGCCTTTGAATCTAAGCAGAAACAGGAGAGCTGTTTCTCATGAAATGAGACCACACAAAAGCCCTCCGCTGCCAGCTGGGGCAATTCCTGAATTTCTACAGGCCCATTGAGAAGAAAGATTTCCAAAAGACCATGAACTCAAGCAGACAGGGAAAGCAGAGCTCCTGAAACATAATTTATCCTCTCACTGAAGGAAATCCGCTTCAATACCTACATAAGTTTAAGTCTCTAGGATTTTACACAAAGATGCCAGTGTAACTAAGCTGACTTATGTGTATGTATGCATTTGGGCAAGAAGGGTGTGTGTGTGTAAACATCAGACCCCATCATCTGGTTGTAACTTATAGAACTCCTCTAATCCTCAAGCCTACCATGAGCACAGCAATAAGATTACAGCAGACAAATCTGTTTGGAGGAGGTCACACAGCAAAAAGCTGTTACACCTAAAACCACTGTATGGCTAGTTCTACAGATACTTTTTTTCTTTTTCCTACTTTGTCCTTCATCCTAACCATCCAGTCATCATTTACCAAATTCAGTGAGCCAAAAAATTGGTTTTTGAGTAGTGAGAGGTGGCTTAAAATAAAAACACAGTTTTAAAACTGGTTGGTGAGCATGGATTCCCAGGATCACAGAAGTGCTTCAACATACTAACTTTTATAATCAAAATACTTGTTTTTCTTCAAAGTGAGGCTTTTAGATAAATTTCTGCTCACCTGTACTTTAATACAGACTTGCTAGAAGTTCCACTGAGGATGAGCAATCATTCTAGTTGCAAATTTCAAACATATAAACTAAGGAATGAATAAATAATCTCCCTTTGAAATTTAAACACATGAAATTTCTGATTCTCTTGAGTAGTTAATTACCTCCGAAGAGGGTGTAAAGCTAAATATTTTTTTCTTAATAAAACATAAATACAATTATTGCAGAAATTCTGCAGCAGAGAAAAACAGATTTTTGAGTCTTTAGACTTCTTCACATACTTAATTAAGTGTCTGTTCTTTGTAATCTGTTGCTGTAAAAGTATCACCAGAGAATTTTACAGCCAGACAAGATGTTCCCAATTCATTATTAAAGACACAACAACTGCTCAGGGCAGCTCACCCTATTGTATTTGGTTCATAGGCCAATAGTTGAAAGTCATCCTGTCTTACTGGCCAACAGAAATGACAAGTAGTTTAAGAAGGATTCATAGTCCTGAGAATTCAACTGTTCACATTAGTTCGTACTACTTTATGCTACAAAGGTAAGATTCTTCAAGAAAGCAACTGAAAATATTACTGCTTCAGAATGTAATTAACATCGGGTAGGATGTCTCGCAAGACATTTATATTGCCCAGGTTGTTCTTGACTGGTCAAAAATTGTTTCAAGTCTCCTATATTATCATTTGTATGGGTTCATGGAAAGGCTTTGGGAGCAGGGGGGGTAACAGGGGTGGCTTCTGTGAGAAGCTGCTAGAAGCTTCCCCTGTGTCCAATAGAGCCAATGCCAGTTGGCTCCAAGATGGACCTGCCACTGGCCAAGTCCAAACCCATCAGCAGCAAAGGTAGCACTTCAGGGATAACATATTTAAGGGCAGGGGGAAGGGGCAGCAGGACACCTGTGTAACTGCATGGAGGACCCCATGCTGCAGCAGGTGGATGCCCGAAGGAGGCTGTGACCCTCTGGGAAGCCTGCGCTGGAGCAGGCTCCTGGCAGGACCCGTGGACCCATGAAGAGAGAAGCCCAAGCTGGAACACATCTGCTGGCAGGACTTGTGACCCTGTGGGTAACTCATGCTGAAGCAGTCTGCTCCTGAAGGACTGCACCCCACAGAGGAAACTCATGCTGGAGCAGTCTGAAGAACTGTAGCCTGTGGGAAGGACCCACATTGGAGAAGTTCATGGAGGACTGTCTCCCCATGGGAGGGACCCCACGCTGGAGCAGGGGAAGAATGTAAGGAGTCGTCCCCCTGAGGAGAAAGGAGCAGCAGAGACAACGTGTGATGAACTGACTGCAACCCCCATTCCCTCTCACCCTGCGCTGCTGGGGGCGGGGGGAGGAGGTAGAGAAAACCGGGACTGAAGTTGAGCCTGGGAAGAAGGGAGGGGTTGGGGGGGAAGGTGTTTTAAGATTTAGGTTTTATTTCTCATTACCCTACTCTGATTTGATTGGTAGTAAATTAAACTAATTTCCCCAAATTGAGTCTGTTTTGCCCATGACAGTAATTGGTGAATGATGTCTCCCTGTCCTTATCTCAACCCATGAGCTTTTCATTACATTTTTTTCTGCCCTGTCCAGCTGAGCAGGGGGAGTGATAGAGCAGCTTTGGTGGGCACCTGGCATCCAGCCATGGTAAACCCACATCATTAAACTAAACATAAGAAAAATACAATAATTCATTTTGCCAAAGTTAGTACATCAAACCAGAATGATGTAATGAGGAGATAAGTCCTGACTTGCAGATCTATTCCAATTCTTTCAAGTAATCATCCAGTATGAGACACATCTGTTTCCTATGTCACTGATTTCCTAAATCCTCTAATAAGATAACTTGCTAAAGACTGTGAAAGAAAAAAGAGCCATTAGAAGATGAAAGGGAAAGTCCTCACAAATGACTAAATGAATAAGGACAGGATATAAGGGAAAGGACTTTCACATGATCATTTCCACAGAGGAGAGAGGTTACCAACACCAGGGAACATGCAGTTCATTACTGTTTTGTATAATCTAGAAAAGAGAGTAAGACAAAGTCTTCTGATTACGTACAGTTATTTGAGCTGGTAACAAAAGATTCAATAGCGAAGAGATTCAACAGCCAGAAAGCGAAGAGTTGCAGAGGTATGTCTTGATAATGACCAAATTGCATATATTAATTTATTGCTTCTTCAATGTTGATAAAAAACACACAGGAGAAAGATACATTCCTTAACTACACATATGGCATGGTAAGTCCTAATCAACTTTTTGTGACTTAACATTTGCAGATATTACACAGGCAGATTCTCTGAAAACCTTAGTTCAATACTCCCAGGCACCAAAAAGCAAAAAGAACCTTAAAAATTCAGAAAAGGAAAGAGTGTGTGAGCACTACAAAATCATGGTGTGTCTACTGAAATATTACAAGCAGTTCTGTTACCCTAGAAACAGACCATTTCTATAAAGCAACCAACAAGTACACATAATTCAACTATGAACCTCATAACCATGACTTATGGTAGCCAAATCTTAGAGAACTGAAAAACTGGTCAGATAAATTCATACAAGAAAAATCTCAAGGGCTTCAAGTACAAATAGTTCAACATGCAGTTAAAGAACTTCAGTCAGACTTCTAGAAACTAGGAAAACATACTATAAGATGTAGAACTATTTGCTTGCTCCCACCTTCCCCTTCCACACAGATATATAGCAGTTATCTGATTCAGAACAGCTATTTTTATGTTCTTACCTTAGATTTATTAAACTATCAGTTTTATTAATATGAGAAACTATCTTAAAGGAACAGATGTTATTTATATTGCCATCTCAGATGAAAAGCAGTAGTAAAGACCTCAAAGACTGTTACACTTGCATTGCCTATTAGTTTGCATTGAAACCTTGGCTATTACTTCTGTCTTGCAAATTTATCTGCCAAAATCAACATGCTACTCTACCAGAATGACTTTAAAAAGGTCATTAGGTCAGAGCAGTCAATAAACCAAGGAAGAAAAAAAAAACCCAAGGTAAGGAGCATATTAGGAAAGGATGCCAACAGCAGGCTTGGGGAGGTATAGACTAATGCAGCTTCTGCGAGCTAAATTACTTTCAGAACTAAGTTGACTTCAAAAATACTCATTTAAGACCTATTGCTCAGATGTTACCTATTCATAAGTCAGTCAAATCACACAAATAAGCATTTTCATGTTTTTGCAATTTGGAAATATATGTAAACACAGTAAGTAGACTACATCCAACAGGGTATTTTAAAAGCTAGTTTGAGGACTTTTCCTATCACAGCAACTGCTCTAACAAAAAGCTCTTTTCCTGAAAACTTTGTCTATCTTCACCTTATTGAATCTAAAACATAAGCATTTAAGTCAGATGATCTCTGAATTGCCCCCTAAAGGAGACTTTGGCTCTCCCCTCACTGATTATAGACAAAGTCTACAAAACCACACTCACTAGGCTAACATTGGCTAGTGTGAGTGGCACCCTCCAGCCACAGCTGCCAAACAGAAGACCTTTTTGCAAAGCCATGTGAAATAATGGGAAGATGTAAATCAAAAAACAGAGGCGTGGAAAGGTACAGATTATTTTAACAATCTGAGAGGATCTGGATAATAGAAAATAAACGGAGATCAAAAAGGATGTGCCTGGGGAAAACAGAAACATAATAGCTTTTTTTCCTTATCATATATCCCATCCATTCATTTATCACATATAATAGCGAAGCTACTACAAAGCTTCCTTTCTAAAACAGAAAGGAAGGCTTTGATTTCAAGGTGAAGAGTACATTATATACCAAGCTACATCAACAGTACCTATCTTAAATTGAAAAATCTGCATATGCTAGATGTTAAGGCTGTGCACTCCTACTATGCCACAGTGCTGTGTAACTTTTTTTTAAAAAGTTTGTGATGGTAACATAAGTGAACTGTGCAAACAGTGCACTAGGAACAGACTGATATTGCCTTTTTTCAAACCACACTGTTTCAGAATTGATATCATAACTTCCCACTCTTACAAAGTCACTGCATCAACCCCCACTAACTATTTTACTTAATTTCAATGAGAAAAGTCCTCAGTTCCAAGTACAGAATGAGAAAATATTTCAATCCTGAGTATATGTGGAATGTGAACAAAGGAAGACAGTGCAGTGAGAAAAAAAGTAAGAGATAAGCTGGATACAAGTCACATGGAAAGAAACTGGGATACTGCATTAGTGCTAATAAATGTGAAAATAAGGTCAATAGATCTCCTTCCACTGCTCCTGCAAATGATCACTGAGAGATTACAGCATCTGGGAATCATGGAAGAAAATCTCTTGAATACATGTAATAATCTCAGTTACATGATACTAAAATCTTCCAGTTCATTACATTTCATAAGACTGAATATGATGATTATTGCTCCTGTGAGAATTAAATTTTATTGAGCTGGGTTACATCCAAAATCTTTGTGAAAACTATTCATATTCCTAGTACAGATTTAAAAAAATAATTGAGGTATATAAGAATATTTTAATTATTCAGTTCTTACTTAGCACTGTTTCCATCCACATTACATACTCAGAGTAAATTAAGTCAATCCTATCTGACTAAAGAATTTGTAAAAGGGATCAAATTAAATTTGAAAAATAATTTTTATTTTAAAGTACAATAATTCAAAAGTTTCCCTTACTTCCATTGTTTGGAGACTATTTGATACACCTTCTGCTGCAATACATTAACCCACAGCACTAATGATACCTGCAGAAGCCAACTCACACCCACACCTACCTCACATATGTCTTCAAACAAGTGGTCAGAGCTCCCTTAAGATATATCCACAGAAGAAAACAAGAGCAGCAAGAACACAGACCAGAGACCCAAGATAGAACTTTACAAAGACAGAAGGTAACCCACAGTGCAGAGATTAAGTAAAAGAAACTATTAAATAAACAAAAACTATGATGAGACCTGACTGTGAAGGAGCACAAGTACATCCAGAAAGATTAGCTTCCAGTTTTCTAATGTAGCATGAAAAGTTAAAGTTCCTAAATAGAAAACTATTTAAAATATTAACAAATAAGAAAAACATTTCTAAACTGAAATAGTTATATATCAGCACAGCAGCTAGAAATTACGTCTTTGAAATACCATAACAATACACCTTTATCATCATTCCTATATAGGAATTCCTATACAGACAGGCCAAAAAATTACACCTGCATTTGTGGGCGAAAGAATCAGTGGATAACAAATTACTACATTGTTTTTTGAGTTGCTAGTAATATATGGTGATGTGACAATCCAGTGAGTATTCTGAACAGATGCTGACTGATAATGAGAAGAAGTGGCAGCAGTGAAATGCTGTATTTCTAGGGTATTGATCCTAACAAATATTATTTTAGATCAACAGCCTAACTTCCAGCAGAGAGGCTGTATTAGCACATAATTCCTGCAGCTAATGATCAATAGCTAATCAGCAGAGGAGAAAATGAGCAGAGAAGCACACAGAGAATTACCAGATATCTTGAAATACTTGCGCAAAATGAAACATTAGCAACACAAGTGGCATAGAAAACAGCACTTTAGTAAAAACACAGTATTTTTATGCATGAACTGGCAATGTAAATAATTATTACCCATATCACTATTCAAACCAGAATATAAATAAGCAGACAGTACAATACTACAATATTTTGCAGTTAAAAATCAGTTCACATACAGTGGGAACTTGAAAAGACTCCTTTGCACTCTTAGAAGCTTTGAGAAACTGTTTAAGTCTTTTCCAAACGCTCCCATGCTGTCAGGTAAAAGGGTTATGACTGTAAAACTGAGGGACACTACAAAAATGGAGAGATCCTACAAGTGGCTTTAAAAACCTTTATTTGGGTAAGAGGAGAAAAAAAACCGCAGAGATTCCTTTTTTTTTTCTAGTTATACTCATAATTGCATTATGACTCGGTGATCCTTTTAAGCAACCTCATTTATCACACACTGCCAACAATTAGGAATGTCTTTTTTTGAGAGCAGATCATCATGACAAGCATCTAAGAACTATCAGGTTAAGAAGCCCAAATGAAACTTCAGGCTCATAAGCACCTGGCTTTAAATAAGTGGATTGATTTGTTTTCAACCTGTACTCACTCTACTCTTCTGCATACAAAAGCCTTATTGGTAGAACCTGAATTAATACAGTTCATCCTCTAACTTGTTAAACCTTTAAAATATAAATGTGGGGATAGGATGAAGATGGCAGGTGTTCTACTGTTAAAAAAGTGGTTTAATGATTTTTTTTCTTTTTTTTTTTAAGTATATCATGACTTAAGTCGAATAATTTCTTGAAATAACCATTTTGTACACAACCAAACCAAGCAGTACACCAGGCTGTGTCACAGAAGACATGTAATAGACGGGTATTAAATTCTTTAAGCAAATGGAAAAAAGCGTTCACCACTAAGGAGCTCCTGTTATCAACAGGCTACGTTTTTGGCCAGGGAACACACTACTGTGGTATGCAGCATGCTATGCATTGCTTCTCTCTGATGAAGTCATTAGCCAAAATAAAAACAGACTTCTTAGCAGTATGGTTTTCTCTTCAAGATAAGGGTCCCTTATGCATCTTTTTACTTTATAAATAGGAAGAAAGCAAGGCAGTGTCAACCATTAATGCAAGACTAAAAAAATCTGTTGTGAAACAATTAACAAGTTCATCTTCCATCTAAGAAACAAACATGCAGGTATATTCAATGTGAGTACATACATTAATTTTCACTAGTCTTCCCATTACCTCAAAACCAGTGTTTTACTTTCTTTTTCTCCAAAATCAAGGGCCAAAGTTGATTTCTATATCCATAAAATATTTTATAGATTTAGTTGTAATCCTCAGTAGAAAGAGAAAAACAAAAAGCCCTAGAAATGCAATTGGCATATACAAGTGTGCACACAGCATTAATAAATCAAGAATACTATGCAGTTTCTTATGAAGTAGAGACAGAAACCTTAGTCAGTGGCTCTGATGACCCTGTACAGCAACTGGTTTTCCTTCCATGTTCCTTCATAAGGATGAACACTGGAACACATAAAAGCTTTTCACAATAGCTAAGAGCATGACTCTGAATCAGTTATCAAGAAAAAAAAAAAAACCACAAAACAGAAACATGACAACCTTGCATTTGAAAGATGGAACAATTGAGCTGCAAATGTATCCACCTCCTCTAACACTTCCAAATTATGAGATTAATTTTTTTATTCTATTAAGTAAGGTACTGGAATGCATTAGAAATTAAAACAGAAAACACTGGTTTCTCCAGTAACCTCTTACTATACCATCTAAAGAAACCTCAAGAATGGGGTATGTCTCACACTGTGAAATCTGGTGTTTTGATATACTGCAATAGATAAACAAACATTGTCAATATTAATATCTCTGCCTGATTACTCACATTATTTGACAAACCTGACAAGGTTCAAAACCAACCTGTAACCTGTTTCAGGAGAAAATCCTAATGACATGTCTATTTTCAACCTTAGTGTGTCATTAGAACTAAATAAAAATTATATAAAAATCTTATTACAGCAATTGGGGCATTAATCCTCCTACATATCATGCCGCCTTCATTTTTCGGTTCAATTTTCAGTAATCCTGTACTAAGTTTTCATCACCACGTAGCCACTATTTCAGTAGCAGGAGACAAAGTTCTTAAAAGGCAGTGGTATTTCAAATATTTATGGCTACATGGATGAAGAACTTACAGTAAGAGGGAAAAACCCCACTGAAACTGGAGGAGAACAGCATGAAACTAAAATTTTTCTCTGCCTCTTGCAGAAGTGTATTATTTGCCCTGGTTTAGTAACCAAGAGATAATTTACTACAGAGTGAAGCACAAGTCCTGTGCACCATTAAAATCTTACTCAGAACATTCACGTGTGAAATCTCATTAACGCACAGAACTCATGCTGGCTATCCAATTAATATCCAAAGTTTACAACACAGTAACAGCTTAATCAACCACATTTTTATCTGATACCCACACATCTGACAACCAGACAGGAAAAAAAGAAAAAAGTCCTAACATTACCTACACTTCCGGATTTTTCCAAACTAAATTCTGTTTCTGTAATTCTGTATATGCTGAAAACTTACAGAATTTCGTAATTTGAAGGTCCCAGAGCTGGCTCCACAGGCCAATTATTTAGCAAATGTTTATGGTGCTTTAAAAGCTGCTTTTCATTTACAGGAGTTGAGGCAGTTATGATCTGGAGGAGAACATTAATCCTAATTAGCTCTGATCCCACCACCAGAAAGAGCTGGATCATCACTCCGCAGAAGATTTCTCGACTTAGCACTTGATTAAGAGTTCCCCTGCTGAGAACTGTGTTTATTTTGAGTTGTTGTCTTGTGCTGCCATAAGCTTCCTGAATATCCACGTGTGCGTAACAAGCTTCTCAGAGAGGTAGGAATAAAGGAATCAATAAAGTTACAGAAGTCTCCCGTCAAATGTAACTGGCCATGATTGCAGTACTCACAACAGGAGGAGCAGTTTGGGTAAACCACAGGACTAGGAGTAGGTAGATGCAAAGCAAGGAGCCTGTGTTCTGCTTCGTACGATCTTTTCCTCTCTGACTTGCCTTTTTTTAAACTCTGTGGGTTTTATGTAGTGGTTTGGGTTTTTTTGTTTGTTTTTTTAAATTGGACTCTAGCAATGATAAATCAAAGATGACTGAGGAGATTCTATGCAACCACAGCTTTCTTTTGTTTTAAGAAAGCTTTAGGCTCCAACTTTCAAGATAACTGAAAGAACAAACTCTTCAATGCCACTGGCTTCAGACAGGCAAAGCAAAGTGTTGGTATGAAGAGAACATGCAGGACGGAAAGAAGCTAACCCATCATCTCCCCCCTCCCTGCAGACCTGACTCATATTACGGATGGCTGCTGAGACCAACAGGCCCCATTTATTTGTACAGTCCTAGTGCCCTCCTCTCCCCAGTTCGTATATCCACATATGCTTTCCATACCATGAAACACTACAGCTATACCCAAGCCTGCAGATGCACATTGCTTGGCAAAGTGAGGACCAGTAGCATCTGTGGTCACCCAAGACAGGTACAGTCTAGATTTTACCTAGCTGTTTCTCAGTGAACAATTGGACTTGTCTCCTCTACTTAACCACCAATTTTCACAACAATTTACTTGAGCTTTACACCTCTGTCATCAACAGAAATCAGCAGCCAGTTAAGACCCAAAATGTTGGTGGATTCCCCCCCTCCCCCCCTTTTGGAGTAGGGAGGAGGGGTCAAAGAAAGGGACTGATGGACAGGCAAGGCTGGTCACAAAAGCCTCACTTCCTTAGCAAACTCAGGGTAAAAACGCAGTCCCTTACAAAAGATCCCCTAAAAAAAATCAAAAACAAAAACCTCCACAAAAAAAGACACAAACTGAAAGACTAGGGAAAAGATTTACATCGTACAAATTCTTGTATGTTGACAAAGAACAGAAACTTCGAAAGGAACACTTGTCATAAAACCCAACCTAACAATGCTGAAAGAAAGGCTAGGAAATCTTTGCATGACAGGGCTGCTTTTCACATGTCTTTAAAATGTGAAGCCACTAGTTGCTAATTGATAAGAGCAAAGGAGATCCCACCCAACACCTGCTACAGCAATTCGGTTTAATAGCAGTCCTTCACCAGCTTTGACAATTACTCCCACACTCCCCTGTGAGAGACTAATGGTTTGCTAAAAATAAATCAGAGATTAGCATCTACAGCAAGCTGCCTGAGAGATCTGCTATTTGACAGAAGTTGATACTAATCAACCTTGTGGTGTGCTGATGTCCGGACTTCACTTCAAAGGATTTCATCTTGTATCTAGAGATTTGGGTGTCTGGTTAAAATGGCAGCATGCAATATTACTTTTTGTTCATTTCATTATTTTCTACAGCCTGCATCTTAGCATGCAGTAATAATGTTCACACTTATTTAGTGGGGAACAATTCAGTACCAACATCAAGTCTTTGTGTACAGCAGCTGCTAAAAGCTGAAGTTGTCAAGAAACACGAGGTGACAAAGCAGAACACAAAACCCCTACCAGCAATTCCTAACATTTTCCCTAGCACATGAACCATGCCTTTTGCAAGCAGACCAAGACTTATCGAGTCAGGATGGGAGGGAAGGATGGGGGAAAAGAGCAGAAAATACCTTCTTAATTTTTTTCTGAATATGATCTATAATATGGTTGTCAAAACCACCACTGATCAGCTTGTATGTAGGATGCAAGTAACTAAGACAGTATCATGTCTTCCAAGAAATTTCTTCTTACCCGTTTCAAATTAAAGCTGAATAGTCTTTAAGTAACTAACAGACCATAAAAGCAGCCAATATCTAAGAGAAAGTATTTTAAAAGACAAAGTACTTAATTAATTCTGTAAGAAGTCTAACCTTAAGATGAAAAAAATTACACAGACTTTAAGATTTGCCGTATGTTAAATACTAAGAAAAGGATCTAAATTTACAGCGGGAAAACTCTTTTTTCTCAAATACAGGAAAAAA
>VZTL01015253.1:936-55187 GCA_013400535.1 Scopus umbretta
CACACACACACAGTCACCTTCTCTGTGACCCCCCAGAAGAAAACTGAGGCCACTTTTCCAGCTATCCCAGGAGAGAAGATCTGCAGACATAGATAATAGGGCTCGTTTGCCATTTGTAAACTGCATGGAGTGGTATGTTGCTAACATCTTTCAGGAGTTAAAATTGAGAGTTAGAGGTGAAAGCTGCTGAAATTCTGATGAATTTGGGACAAAGTTTCAATAAAAAGCAGATGGCATTTTTAGTCATTCTTTTTCCACTCGGTAAATGAGGCCAAATATTCGTAAAGTTGTCTGTAAATATATCACCCTGCTTTTCAACTATCTCAAAAAAAATACTGCAGATACAACTTTAATCAGACAGGCATCCCCCAAAGAGCGGTAACCCGCCCTTTATCGGCCTCATGTCAACGCTTGGCAGCAAGGAGCCATTTCTTGCCTCTGATGCTCCTCTGCTGTGTTACTTATTCCCGAAATAGCCTCATTCCCTGGCAGTCGTGCTCATGTTCAGATGGCAGGCAGTCACACAGAGCCCACTGTCCTGAAGCACAGATTTGAGTGATTTGAGCTCTTTAAGAGGCAGGCAGCTCCCCTGTGGATTTGCAGGAGGCAGCTTACCCACTTCAACTTGAAGCCAGCTTGGCTGCCTCTGCAGGGCACCCAGTTTGCTTCTGGGAGCCCAGCTGGTCTCACCGAGAGTGGCTTCCTCTCACTGTACATTACAGAGGTAGAGTGTGGAAGGCTGTATCCAACCTAGCTGCTCTAGGGGCCTTTTATAGTCAGTGCAGAGAAGTGGGCACTTCTGAGACAGGACATTGCTCCTCTTCTCCCAAAACCGGCGGCAGAAGCAGGAAGGAGGAATGGTGCCCCACAAGCACCCATATCTCCCCACTGCCTGTAAAAGGAGCTCGGAGTGAGCAGCCCCCATGCAGATATTGGTGCTGAGGTTGCCCTCATTTGGGCAGACACCTGCCCTTTGCCTACAGCTGCGGCTGTGCACCTGCCCTGGCCAGTGTTGTGGTGCCTGGCTGGCCCTGTGGGGCTCGGACCCCTGGCACTCGTCAGGAAATTTGGTTGCATCCAGGAGTTAGGAGCACAAACAGACTTTATCCTCTTCCCATACACACTTTGTAGCAATGACTCCTTTAAATGCTCAAATCCCTTACCTTTGTGGGAGCTTTGCTGGATGATGGAAACTGATGGCAAACTCATTCTCATTTTCAGCCCCTCAAGACGGTTCCTCCCCGCCGGTGTTCAGCACCATCACTCTTATTCAGCAAAGGTTTGAGCAAGCCATGGTTGCCTTCAGCCAGGTACGTACATCGTGTGTCATATACACAGTGCCTGAACAGAGGTTTAATGCCCAGAAGCAAGGCGATATACCTTGGCTTGTGCATGCACTGTCAGTGTCCCGCACTAGAAAACCCCAGGCAAATTGTAGATGGGGGAGCGTACACATGGTGTCTGGGGCAGCTGAGCTGGCAGAGTCATGGGTGCAGCACGGGGGGTTGCTGTTGTAGAGGAGACAGAGGGGAGAGGTGTTTGGAACTGCACCTCCTGGCATTGCCCCCAGCTGCTCTTCTCATCCTCCCACCAGGCCTATGCGAGCCCAGCAGGAGCTCAGCTGCTTCCTCCCATCTCTCCCACCCCATGAGAAGGGCTGCCAGCGCTGGCTCCTTGTTCATATTGGTTTCTGCCTACGCTGTTGAGAAGCCTCTGTTGGCAGTTTCCCTTTCAGAGCATTTCAATTCTTTGCTTTCCAACTGTTTTTCTTTCTTTTGGGTAGTAAAGCCTTTAAAACAGGCAGAGGAGTTGGCTGTGATAGCATTTACTGCCTTATTTTACTACAGGTCATGGCTTGCCTAGCCAAACCAATGGGAAATTTCTGCTGATGTTAGTGGCAGTGCCTCCTTCCTTCATTAAGCTGATTTCCAATAAGCAGAGGAACACTATCATTTGAACTGCAGCTACTTCACTGCAATGCTCTGACCTCTGTTCTATCCTGTAATATACCCAGTCCAGTCAGTCAAATGGCACTGCTTACTGGGCACGGTGGTGGTGCAAGTAGGCTCGTTATGTGTTTAAAAAAAAACTTACAGAGGAAAGTCAGGAAGGGCAGCAGTCTCCTGGGTTTTCAGGTAGCAAAAATCCGAGACCTTGAGCATTCCTCACTTGGGGAATGGGGGAAGTTGTGCTGTACAAGCACTTGCAGTTAATTATTCTTCAGTTACGTTTTTCTTCAGAGTGAGCACATTTTTTGCATTCGTTTCTTGACATGAACATCAGGAGCTGTCAGACAGTGAGAAAGGCCGAGTTTAACACATTTTCCTTTCACTGGAAACATTCCTGATTGAAGTCTGTGCAGCGGCTCTGTGTGACACCTCCTGGCTTGCCATATGGCTCCATCTCACAGCCCAGAATCACCCTACAGCCCGGGGGGACAGGTGGAACTCAAATACTGAACAAGTGCCCAGGACTCATTGCTCTGTTTTCTTTGATGCCATAATTTACTAGGTGTTACAAGTGAAAAATACTACCACCACCACTACCCCAAGGCCTACAAACTCCAGGAGCCTGAGGCTGCAGGACAAAAGGGCTGTTGATGTCTCTATAGGAAGGAGAGAGCAGCATCCCTGTATTGGCTGGTGATGGGTGTCCGGCTGGAGGGGCAGTTGTGCCCCTGCTCCAGCCCCACGTCCCTGCCTCCTCCAGCCTCCGGCTTTGGCTTTCAGACCTCTGCATGTGAGAACAGACCCGGCTGGGCAGGAAAGTGGTCCCAGTGCCTCATCCCCTCTGCACAATATAGGTCCTCCCTCTCACTTCTGCAGGAGGCAGCATTTACCAAGAGCACAGCGCACTCCCGGTGGTGTAATCCAGGTTGTTGCTGGTGCCATCAGCTAATTTGCAGCTGGTGCTGACAGCTGATCTGCCTGTGGCCTGGGTGTATGGAGAAGGGAGGTGTGCTCTGGCAGCCTCCCCTGTTTTACTACGCCTCCAGACAAAGCCAGTTTAAGGTACCTCATCAGGACAAGCAAACGTCAGGTGCCAGCACCGGGCTGCTCCTATACTGGGAAAAGGGAGGAGAGGGAAAGCGGCAGAACTGGGAGAAATAGCCCTTGGGACCCAGGTTTGTCTGTTTGCGCTTCAGGCAGTGAGCTGGGGCAGGGCAGAACTCCTCCAAGCAGTGGTTCAGCAGGACCTGTCGTCTCCCTTTGCCCTGAGCCTGCCTCCACAGCCAGCCTGGCTGCCCAAGGAGCATCGCTCTCCAGGCAGTGTGGGCAGGAGAGCTGTGATGGTTTTCACACCCTGGGCAGCTTGCTTCTCTGGGTGACTGCCTGCTTTGGCCTATCCCTTGAGCTGGTGCTAATCCCACCAAATCTGGCACCTGCCTAGCAGCACTAATGGCCACAAAGGCCTTGAATCACATCGACTCGCAAAAGGAAGTATCATTTCCACTGAATACATTTGGGTCAATGAATACACAAAACCTCTGAGGTGCAAAAGAGGCTCATGTGAAAGTCAGGTTAAACACAGCTTCCTTTGTGTTGCAAACACTGTCGCTCCCCAAGACCTCCCAGCCCTGTGGCCATGCCACTGGTGGCTTCACCGTGATATGATGCAACAGAGAAGGCCCACAAAGCCCTATGGAAAGTACTTTTTGTTTGTGATCAGCAGAAACTTAACAGCCTTTAAATAAAAAATGTCTTTTATATGCCAAAAATTGTCGCCATCTTGGACAACCCTCCAGACGTGCTGCCTGCAGACATGGTCTAGAACCTCTGAAACTACAGAAGCATAAACAGAAAAGACTCTATTACACTTAATAGCAAGAAAATTGTCACAAGTTGGAACTGTCACAAGGAACCCACCTTCATAAAGCTGTCACTTTTCAGGATTCAGAGCAGTCACAGATGGAACATCCCCTGAATTTTTCTGTGCAGGTAATAAGCTATACAGATATCACAGAGCACTTACTGGAGCATTACCCTTCATAGCCACGATACAGTGAGCCACAATACAATTTCAAGTGGAGGTGAAAGCCTTTGCAATCCAGTTGCCAGACCCATGAACCCTCCGGTCCTGACTGTTCTCTGTCTAAATGGTGATTTTCCCTTTCCCCTGCAGAGGTTCACAAACTACCTGACTGGGCTAATGCAGGTGATTGTAGTAACTGAACCATAAGTCATTGCCAGAAAATTGATGAATTTTTGCATCTTGCAGATTCAACTGCCTAGAGATTAGTTTCCTTCAGCTCTCAAACCAATTCCTGGTTGCAGTAGCATGCAGGACACACGCTAATCAACTAGTGCAGATCCAGACATTGACTGAAGAGTTAGCTTGTGAGATACAGTCATTACAGCATCTGTTTTCTGGACCTACTGAGCAATTATCATTAGCATTACGAAAAGGTAACATAAGCATACTCCCACGCTTACTTTCTAGTTATTAACCAACATGCCGATCAGAAATCCTTTGGATTTATGTTGGAAAACTATTGATGACAAACTTCAGGAAGGAAGTAGGACAAACCTTTCATTTTAAAGCACACATCCTCCATAGAAAATAGAGACCATGAAAGAACATATTTCTTGGGATGTTGTCTAGAGGCCATTTCCTGACAGTTGATGTTTATTTTTGTACCAGGCATCTTCTGTACCTCTGAGGCTGAGCTTGCTTATTGCTTATTAGGTGCTAACTTCATTACCTACTCCTGGCAGGGAAGACATTAAGCAAGGTGCAACCTCTTCAAACATTTATGGGGGCAGGATTCCTACTCCAAAGGTTTTCCACTGGATTTTCCACTGCCATAGTGCTGGAGAGGTCAGTGGACCCAGACCAACTCTTGCCATGACTGCAGATGCAATTGCAGATGAGAGGAGCAGTGTACTGAAGATGGCACTCAGCTGGGCTTTCAGGAGAGTGAGGCAAGTCCAAGTCTGATCTGCAGCTTTTATTATGACATTGGGAAAGTCATTTAATTAACCACTGTCTTGATTTCCAGCCTGACTGTGAAGCTAGCACTGTATTTCCTTGCAGAGGGAAACATCTGTTCGGGGGGTCTTCACACTGATAGAACACAGAGTAGGGGAGCTTGGGCTCTGTGTGATCTTTTCTGTGTTGCCCCGGCTCCTTCTCCTGCCCAGGCAGCCAGGTCCAAGCAGGGAGGCACAGTATGTACTGAACTCTCCTACAGAGATGCTGGATCCCATCCCAACGCTGAAGATCTGATTCCTGTCATCATGCAACCACATTTAGTTGCCTTTTTTTTTTTTTTTCAGTGGTGTGACAGACTTGCCTTGACAAGCTGAGAAAGCTCAGGGAAGTACCTACAGAGGTGCAGAGGGGGTGAGTCATGCAGAGTCTGGGGGCTGACGGCAGAGACCCTTGTGTGGAAGGCTGTGGTTAAAGGAGGTGGGAGGGTTTCTTGCCGGCCACAGGACTGAAGTGGGCAGGTGTAGATGAGTCAAGCAAAGGCTGCTGCAAAACAAGATCTCTGAGGGTGAAATCAGGGGGGGTTGCTGGTAACACTAGGGAGTTTTATGGGTCAGCTTGAAGCGTCAATTTCCTTTCTATACCCTCCTACTACTTCTTGACAACCATGCTGCTCCTGCCCTTCACTTTTTGTCTTCGTTCACTTTTACTCTCTTCTTCCATTTTTCATCCTTTGTGTGCTTATACTAGCTAAATGCTTTAGCTCCCTTGTTTAACCAGCTGATGATAGTACTGTGAATTTTCTTTCATAGCTTGACTGATGGGAAAATAATGAGTAAAAAAATAATACTATCATAGCACTAGCCATATGGAAACATAGTGGGTAGGGTACTGCCTTTCAAGGGAAGAGTGGGCATCTACCTCCTGCTCTGGTCCAGGTGACCTGTGTCATCTTCAGCATGACATTTCACCTCTCTGCATCACAGGTCCCCGTCTGTAACATGGGGTTAATAATATTGCCTTTCCTTATAGGGATATGGCAAGGAAAGGAGTAGTTAACATCAACACAACGGGGCTGATTCATTCGGAGGTAGGCATAAGACAGTCAGGAACTGCAGAGACCTGGAGCAAATCCAAAAGATGTGGTTTTTCAGGGTGAGACTTGTCCCTTTATTAGCTGTTAGCATAACAGGACTGTGATCCATGAAGGGATCTCTCTTTTTTGATAATATGAGTAATAAGGGAAAGTACTTCGTATTAATTGAGAGCAGTTTACTTCAGAGTTTTGTGAAAACAGGCCTATTTATAAACATAGAAGTAACATATTCAACTTGTTGTGCGGGTTGTTTCAAAACAATTCATAGAAACTGTTCTGATGAGAAACTCAGAGGTTGGCTGACATTATTATAGAAGGTGTCTGCTTTCTTTGGAAATGTTACGTTTTTGTTGAAAAAAACAACACTAAAAATATCATCCAAACTAAAAGGCTTCTTAATGGGAAAAATACGTCATCGTTGTTGGTGGAGACCTTAAGACTTTCATTCTACCTGTTTTCTAACCTTCATGTGAGCTCTAGAAACTCAGCCTGTGTGACTTGCCTTTGTGCTTTGATAAATTACAGTCTCATGAAAGCTGCAATCCAAATTTGTTCAATGAACACTGACAATATGGGTTTCACACCAGGAAAGCTAAGCATGTTTTGAAGCAGTATCGCCCTGCCACTGACTGTTGTCAGCACGCACATATGTGTGGCTCCAAGACCAGTCACTGGGGACTATGATCGGATGAGTTCGATGGGGTGAATCAGGAGCTGAGGCATCTCCCACACAGGGGTTAGCTTGCAGCAGGACAGCCTGCAGAGCCCACGCTGCCAGCGTGATGAGAGATGTGTCCAGGTTGTTCCCAGATGCAGATGCATCGGGGCATCCGTGCAGCTTTAAAATGACTGGAGGTACTTCAGGTGTTACTGCTCTCTTTCTACTTGTCACCATTCCCTGATGTCTGGAAGTTATAGCCCGCAGCAAAGGCCGGTGGGTGGGAGCTTACAGCTCTGGTACCAAGTTTGCTACTTCTGTATTATGGTGCTGAGTGATGGGGCTTGAGCTAAGCTGGAGATTTTCCCCTGGAGAAAACCTGGGAGCACTCACTTGCTCCATTTTACCTGCAGACCAGTGGGAGCAGGATGCCCATGGGGTGGGCAGTGACAAGCAGTATCCAGCTGCTGGGCAGCAACTGCCGCCGTCCCAGATGCTGAACCATACAGTTATTCCACACGGGGCAGAGTCTGCTTCCACCAACACGCCTTGTTCAAAGAGGTAAAACTTTTATTATGTGTCCAAGCCTCACTCTCAGGCAAGCCAGAATAGGTTTTTCTGACCTTTCTGTATATTCCCATGTATGTGCTACAAGAAATGTGCAGGGGCAAGTGCGATGTTCCTACTGGACACATCTAGGACTCGGCTGAGCCCAGCTGTACTGCAGACATCTGGACAAACACATCTTTATCCAGAAATGGCCAGCACTCTGCGGTGCTCACAGAATGCTTTTAGAAAACAGTATTCTGTGGTTTTTTGAAAAGTCTTACACCTAGAAAAGAGAGCTTGTAAAAGGCTTTACAAGGATGGGGGCTTCTGTGCTGTGGCCCAGTCAAAAGATCGGTCTGAGAAGAGATAGCCTCAAACCGAGAGATGCAATGATGAAAATCAGGAGCATCGCATTGCAGGTCTTGACGGAGGCTAATTAACACCCATGACAGCTTACATCCTGTCTGCTGGTGGAAAGGAAATATGCCGTAGGCGTCCCAAGGCTGACATTCACGCCTGGCATTTCCCCCGTGCTGCCGCCGCAGGGAAAGCAGCACAGCCGGCAGCGCGCTGGCATGCAGAGCGCTGGCACCCTGGGCCTGGGAGAGCCGGCACACAGACACCTGGCTGGGACGCAGAGCTTGGGGGAGCAGCACTGATCTGATGGGGGTTGCAGGCTGACTTGGGGGGGGACTCCCTGCTGATGCCTCCCCCTAGTTAACTGCTGTCCCTTCCACATCAGCGGTTTACTGCATGGCATTTGCTGCTGCACTCGGAAGTCTTGGAAAGGCGCATACAGCCCATTAACATGCAGGAGGACTGGTGCTCCCGAGCCTGCCAGGAGCGGTGGTCACCCTGGCCATTGATGGTGGTGCCTCCAGGACCTCCAGCCAGGACCTCCCCACACTTGGCAGCTGGCAGAAGTCTCCTGCAGCAAAGCATCAGCCCTGGGGCTCATCAGGGCACCAGGTCTGCTAGCAAACAGGGTGTTCTCAGGGACCATGCCCATCACTGGTACGGGATTGTACCTGTCAGAAGGTGTTTAGGTGTTCCCAGCATGGCTCGGCCTGGGCCAGCCAGCCCTTGCCAGCAGCTCCCTGGCACCATCTGGAAACTGGCACCAGCTGGCTGTCCCCAGCGGGTGGCTTATAGAATCACAGAATCATTAAGGTTGGAAATGACCACTGAGATCATCTAGTCCAACCATCAACCCAGCACCACCATGCCTACTAAACCATGCCCTGAAGTGCCACATGTATACCAGCTCCCTGAGCAGCCTGTTCCAATGCTTCACCACTCTTTCAGTAAAGCAACTTTTCCCTAATATCCAATCTAAACCTCCCCTGGCGCAATTTGAGGCCATTTCCTCTCGTCCTATCGCTGGTTGCTTGGGCAAAGAGACCAGCACCCTCCTCACTACACCCTCCTTTCAGGAAGTTGTAGAGAGCCATAAGGTCTCCCCTCAGCCTCCTCTTCTCTAAACTAAACAACTCCAGTTTCCTCAGCTGCACCTCATAAGGCTTGTTCTCCAGGCCCTTCACCAGCTTCGTTGCTCTTCTCTGGACAGGCTCCAGCACCTCAACATCCTTCTTGTAGTGAGGGGCCCAAAACTGAACACAGTATTCAAGGTGCGGCCTCACCAGTGCCGAGTACAGGGGCACGATCACTTCCATGTGGACCAGGCTTGGACTCCCCTGGCTTGGACAAGGTCTCCCTGCTTGGCAGGGTGATAGCCTTGAACAGCAAAGATGTGGGCTGCCCTGTGCCAGGTCATCCCAGAGCCAGGCCCATGCAACATGCCAGCATTGCCACAGCCTGTGTTTGGTGTCTCCCCAGTCAGTGGGTGAGGATACTACAAAGGACAATCCTCTGCCCTGAGCCCAGGGCATGGGCAGGACCCAGCCATACCAGCAGTGCAGCCTCAGTCTCTTTAGCTCCCTTCCCCACCCGACAAGCCCACTTTCCCCCTGTTCATTTCATAGATCAGACCTGGGTGCGAGATTCATTGGTGCTATGAGAGCCTTTGGGAGACTGTGTCCATGATAACATCACCATCTACATCCTCTTACTGGGGCTGCACTATGCAGCACCTCAGCTCTTGAGTGGGTTTTGCAGGATGCTCCCTCAGGCAGCCCTGGCATGTGGCTGCTTTCGGGGCATGCAGCACAACCCCGGCTTCCCCACAGATGCTGAAGACTTTCACCCTGGCCATGTGCAGTGCTCTCCCCATAGGGGTGGAAGGTTTCTTACTAGGTGTCGAGGCAAAGCCACTTCCTCTCAGAAGACACACCACAGAACTTTTGCATGTTTCCTCTGTGCACAAAATACCAGCAGCCACCGCTTTCTGTGGCAGCCAGGTGCCCTGCCCTGCGGGCTCTCCCAGCGGTGGTTCCTGTCACCTCGGCTGCCCCATGGAGAAAAGATGGGACGAAAGTGCTGGATGTTGGGCAGAAGAAGACCTGTGGGAAAGAAACCAGGCAGGAGTGGGAGCAACCGAGAAAACCTCCTCAGCCTGGCAGGAGGTCCCCAGCCCTGCGTTCGCGATGAGCTGTCACCATGACTGGGCGAGCAGGGGGTCTGCTAACAGCAGCACAGAAACTGCCTGTGCGGCCCAGGGAGGAGCATTTCAAAGCTACAAAACGCACCTGGAAAAGCACAGGGGAGAAGCAGGGGAAAAGCACATGTGTCCATCCTGGCGCTGCCCCAGGAGTTTCGTATGAGGCCCCCGCCCAGTTCAGGCAGGGAAGTGCAACTTCCAAGTTGGGGAACCTGAGGTGAATGTGGGACAGATGATTTGTCTTTTGCAGTAGCTGGGGGGGGTGCCTGTACCCCAAGCCTCGGCTGTGCAGACCCATATGCAGGTGGTGGTCACACGCCAGCCCGAGTGCAGCAGGGAGCAGCAGCCTCTCTGGAGCCCCAGCCCCACATCCAGCCACCCTCCTTCCTTTCTGTGTCTCCTTGGCTCCAGGCCTGCTGGGTCAGATAATCACAAACACAGAAGTCTCTTTCTAAGCATCTTGAGAGCCTGAATCACTTGTGCACTTGGGATTTAGTGGTGGTAGCCTATAGGCCTTTTGGAGAGAATGTCCCTGGCCCTCTCCATATTCCCATTCCCTGGGTCCATCTAGCACTGGCTGCACAGTCCTGCTTTAGCTATGTGTCTCCAAGTCCTTCGTAACCCTCCCAGGGAGCTTCTTTTCCCACCCTCGCCTCTCACACTCTGTTGTGCCTGGGGGAGACCCTGCCAGTGCCTGGGCTGCAGGGCCCTCCCCAGCCCCAGGTGAGCCCCAGGGCTGATCAGAAAAGCAAATCTGTGCCCTGCTGGCAGTGGGCTTGAAGGTGAGCTCCTCTGACCTGCAGTGGTGGGAGGACATTGCTAATCTGCACGGGCCCACTTCAGCACCCAGAGCTGACATAGGTGGGACTCCAAGCTAAGGCCAGAGCGAAGCCAGACTAAATGCTTCAGGCTTAGGAAAGTTCAGCATTTTCCTATTTCACCTGATTTTCAGTCCCACTTGTTGTGTCACTGATTTCCTGCATGCCCACAGGGAACTCACTTCATCCTCCTCCTCAGCATCCTCCTCAGGGAGGAATACTGAGATTTCTGGGTGAATGAAAAGCAGCTAAGAGCTGGGTCCCGTTACTACACCAATGCAAGTGTACTTGGCATGTACTTGTGCAGCCAACTTGTGCCAGTGTTGACAGGCACCTTTGAGAGCAGGAAAAATGAGAGATGGAGGGCTGCAGGACCCTCCCAGTGCTGTGATAAGCCCCAGGACTGAGCTGAGCCTAGTAACTCTCATCCTTCCCTTGCTCACGTGTGCCTGAGGCAGTGCCAGTTCCCTGACAGAGAGCCTTCGGTGCTCACTGATCTAGAAGATCTGGGCAAGTCTCACCTCAGCAGGGTGAGGCAGCTCCAGACTTGTTTGGAGATCAGCTTCAGACCGTGCCATGATGTCAGCCCGTACAGGCTATTTCAGGCACCAGCATGAATGGAACCAGAGGGTTTACACCCACTCCTTGTCTGTGCTCTCACGTTTGGCAGGCTTTTAAGCCCAGTCATGCAGTTATCCAGTGCCTCCACTGCCAGGCAATCTCCTGCTAGCCAGGCCCAGGAGCACTCAGCACCGACGGTCAGCCAAGTACGGGTGCCTGGAGCCTTGCATGGCTGCAAAGGCTCCGTCCTTAAGAAAACCAAGGTTAAAATGGATAAACAGAATCAAACAGCTCTTACTGCATGACACCTAGTACTCCTACTCTTTCTCCCATCCACACATCACCTCCCACAAACAGCACCTTTTACATCAGTCTCCACAAAGTTGGTTAATAGTTAAATGTCAACTGAAGCAGCAGAACCTTTGCAATTCTGCAGCAGCCCTGAGCTCCCTGGTACCATGCAGCTGGCACAGCAAGTGAGGGCTCAGGAGGAAGCAGCACGGACCATGTACGTGGGTGTGCTCCTCTGGGTGTTACTGGAGTATCACTCGTGTTTCTCATTCCACACGTGACCCTGTCACCTGCTCTGCAGAGGAAAAGGCGTGCAACGAATCGTGAGTGAGACGGGAAACAACCAGATGAAACTGCAATTGTCTGACGTAGGAGAACCTTCATACATCCTGAAGGCGTGCTTCACACCATAACACCCTGACTCTGCTCTCTTTGAGGTCCCTGAAGATTTGAGTGTTACCTGTCATGGGAACCAGGTGTAAATGAAGTAGAAAATCCATCTGTGCTTCGTAACCCTCCATGAGAGAGTGCAGACTGGGAGGCACAGGATCCTGAGTCAGTCTCAGCCAAATTCACTGGAGATTCTGTGGCCACAGGTGGACCGCAGTTTGCCAGAAGCAAATGTCCTTACTGCCCTTCCAGGGCAAGTGCAAGTGACTATAGGCCACCCAAGCCAATGGAGGACCCTGGCGTACTGCAGATAGGCCTATGCATTTGGGTTTTATGTGGAAACACACACCAGCTGCTGGACCTGTTACATCCTCAAATACCAACTTTGTCTCCTCTCTCGTCCCATCTTGTCCCACGCAGCAGTCACATCCCACTGTCCACTGCCGGGAAGCTAAGTGGCAGGCTGCTAGCCTCTGATTACATTTTTTAAAACTCAGGCATTGAAGGACCCACAGCTGGGGTGCAGACACAGTGGTTCCCCTGCTCCAGAGGTATTGGTGGATTAATGAGAGGAGACCTGGGGACAGAAATTAGCCCCATAAAGCTGCAGCCTGAGGCAACGCTGCTGGTTTTGCATATGAAAGAAATGGCAGTTGCTGAGATTTCAAGTACCCAGTGAAAAAGAAAAGAATGTGAGAAGCTCCCACTGGAGGATAAAGCACCTCCTCGGTGTTTCCCGCACAACACTTGTCCCTCAGTGGATGTGCTGTTTCATTTTCAATCAGTTATATCTGTAAAAGCAAAATGCCATTTGCTTTAATGTCAAAATGAAGTCCCACCAAGTTGCCCACCGCTGGGCAGGAGAAGGAATTTTAGCCAAACTCACTGCATCTGCTTCTTAGTGAACAACATAATCAATACAAATAATATCAATACTGTCAACTATTGTTTTTCTAAGCCTCTTGTATCCAGCCTGACCTCACAAAACTCATCCAGGAGGATGCCTTATCCCTGTCCTCACTATGTATCAACCGTATGCAAGCCCTTTGCTTCTTAGAAATGCTCTTGACCAAAATGACTTGTCTCCTCTGTGAGCTGATCTCTACACTGTGTATCCATATACAGGAAATTTATCCATATACAGGAACAAAGTTCTGTCTGGGTATGTGTTTGGGTTTCTTGGAGACTTCCAGCTGTTTGTTAGCAAGACAACCATCTGCAAGGAAGCTTTTATATACTCAAAGCTTGATGTGACCTTTGGGTATATCAAAAATAATTAGCAGAAGTAAGGACATTAATTTTATCTTACAAAAGTGTTTGAAACACTGGAACTGAGGGACTGTCAACACACCAGTGTCTGTATTTTTTAAAGAGTTTGGAAACTGAATATGAGCTGAATATGAACCAGCAGTGTGCCCAGGTGGCCAAGAAGGCCAACAGCATCCTGGCTTGTATCAGGAATAGTGTGGCCAGCAGGAGGAGGGAGGTGATCATGCCCCTGTACTCGGCACTGGTGAGGCCGCACCTTGAATACTGTGTTCAGTTTTGGGCCCCTCACTACAAGAAGGATGTTGAGGTGCTGGAGCGTGTCCACAGAAGAGCAACGAAGCTGGTGAAGGGCCTGGAGAACAAGTCTTATGAGGATCGGCTGAGGGAACTGGAGTTGTTTAGTTTAGAGAAGAGGAGGCTGAGGGGACACCTTATGTCTCTCTACAACTTCCTGAAAGGAGGGTGTAGTGAGGAGGGTGTTGGTCTCTTTGCCCAAGCAACCAGCGATAGGACAAGGGGTAATGGCCTCAAGTTGCACCAAGGGAGGTTTAGATTAGATATTAGGGAAAAGTTGCTTTACTGAAAGAGTGGTGAAGCATTGGAACCGGCTGCCCAGGGAGGTGGTGTAGATGTGGCACTTCAGGGCATGGTTTAGTAGGCATGGTGGTGTTGGGTTGATGGTTGGACTAGATGATCTCAGCGGTCTTTTCCAACCTTAAAAATTCTATGATTCTATGATTCTATGAAACTTGATGGAACTGCAGAAAGATCCCATAAAAAACTGCTGCAGGGTTTGAGAAAGCTCTGCAGTGTGAATCTGAAGGATATCAGCCCAGATAGGTTACTACAAGGAAGATTAGGAGATGACTCAGGGTATGTGTGTGGATTCATTCATGTAGGGAAAACAGCTGCCACAAGGGGCTCTTGTAAGTAGCAGAAATAGGTGTTAGGAGAATTGGTAGCTCTACAAGCTGGGACAAATAAAATGTGGAAATAACCATGCTGTTCATAAGCAATTGTGAAAGTTTGAACTGGGAAAAAAATATAAAGGTAAATGGCAGTGTTTCTGCTAAGATCTCCAGGTCGAAAGGAAGAGCCTTTTGGGGGAGTGTATGGGTTAACTAAAAGCAGGAGTATTTTAGTTAGACACACTGCTGACTGGGCTCACTCCAAGATCAATGAGCTAAAATTCCAGTGTGGAGATGCAGCCAGACTAGATTTCCTGGACCCTTTCCTGGCTTGGAATGGTGGATGAACCTATGTGTCCATGTTATCTGTTATCCCAAGGAAAAAAGAAAAACTTCTCTCTTCTACTTGATATTCCCTCATCCTGCAGTCCTCACCTGAGCACAGTTTCCATCAGTTTCGTCAAAGTGTTGTTCACATAATCCTGTGAGGCCAAGACCAGATCTCACTCTTGGCCCTTCTTCTGGCTCAGGCCATGACTCTGACGTGCCACTTTCACCACTTCATTGCAAAATAAGGGCCTAATTGCAAGACAGAGAAAGAATAGGCATCTAAAAGGGACCATACACATCCAGAGGCATCTAAAGAGACAACTCCTCGCTTTCTTGGGCAAGCAGCAATATTTAACTACAGCCAGCCACACTTTGCTCTTATCCACAGTTGTAAGGTTGGCCCTGTGGTGACCCTGGATTGCAGCCTCCCAGAAACCCAGGGATGAGCATCCATCTCATCTTGGCTAACAGCACTAACCCTACTTCTACACAAGAAAATGTGTACACTGATTATGTCTCACAAATATCAAGTCAAATGGATTTTCTTACTTCTTATACTTCTCTTTTTTTGGTATAATATCTTTAAAAATATTCCCTGAAACCCCCGCTACCTTAAGTGTTTTCTGAAAAATAACAAAAAAACCCAAGAAACTCTCCAGTCAGTTATAAACAGACGATGGGAAAATCCTGCATTTGACTAATTGTAGAACTGCGGCCAGGCTTTGTCTTTGGGGATTTCTCAAAGTTCAACTTCTGCATGAGTGAGCTAAAAGCCAAACTGAAAGTGAAAATCAGGCTCTGCTTGGAGCCAACCACAGGTGAGCCGGGTAAATCGGCGACACCGCTTTTACTGACCTATGCCAAACAAAACAAACAGGCCTTTTTCGTGCTGGCTTGAAGAAAAAAATTGAAAGGAGCTCAATTTCTTAAGAACAGCTTCTCAAAATTTCATTTTTGGCTGGCTGCTAGGGATTTTCTTTGCTGAAAGTGGAAGAAGCACAAGAAGTTGACTCACATTTCAAATAGTTGGTTTTCAGTTGAGGAAAACGTACTTTTTTCAGTGAAAGCATTTTATATTCAGTCATTTCCAAAACAGTTTCAGTCTTCCCTTCATATTGCAAAGAGACAAATCTAAGCTATTTTTTTCCTCAGCATTTTTACCACTTTGACCCCGATGGGGTCTCACCATGGAGCTGGTTGCAGGAAGCAGCACAGTCAAGTGGCCGCAGCTACCCCATCAGCACCCTGCTCACTAACCTGGACCCTGCAAACAGGCACATCACTGTCCCCATCCTCACCCCAGGAAAATCCACCTGCATCCTAACTTCAGAGAGCCTGCTTATGGCAGACCTCTCCAGGCTATTATGTTTAGGTTATAAAAAGATTTCCCAGGAAAGTGGTAGCAGGTTCTTCGTTTGAAAAGGAATACCATATCCCTTTAAACTGGTAACATTCTCCTCGCGTGGACCCCAAGTACCTGCTGTGTCCAGGCAGAAGCCTGGTCCCTCTTTCACCCGTAGTGCCCTAATTTGGTTGAGCCCCAGGCACTGAGCTATAATAAGCAGGGTTAATAATAATCATGCTAATGGCTAGATCAACAACATCAGAGTCAATCAAGCGTGCCCACCCTCGGACCCCAAACCCAGTCTCTCTCTATATAACATACTGACACAGTAACCTTTTGTTATCAAAACAGTCGATTGACTGTTTATCTAGCATTTAAGCAGTCATCACTGGTTTTCAAATCAGCCATCCGATGTTTCCTGATTTATATATGAAATGTGCAAGCTTTCACTTCAGGAGAGTGACTTGCACAAAGCCTGTGCTCACCTTGAGGAAGTCATTGATATCCACCGCTCTTGCACACCGGTGTTCAGCCACGGGCAGCTCTCCTCTTCCAGCTCTTCTTTTCTAGTTGGTCTTCTCCATTCAGACCCTGGTAATACAGTCTCTGGTTCAGATGCTAGCTAATGAGCAGATCCTTCACAACAAATGGAGGTGAGAGCACCATCAGCTCTGCTTATTTTAAAGAAACTTTGAAATGTTATCACTCAGGAGGATACTAAAGGCAGAGAGGGACTTTCCCTGGACAGGCTTGGTCTGAGAGGGGCTGCCAGCACAGTTACAGGGAAGTCCATAGCACAGAGAAAGTTAGATCCAACCTTTAAATAGATTTCATCTGCTTCACAGATCATAAATGTTCTTCTGGACTCTTTGCTGGATAAAGTGCTCTTTTTTTTTGCAAGCTTCGCAGCTAGAGGAAAATAAAGGAGGCCAGGCACTCTGAGGGGAGCTATAAGCCCTTTATCCTCACAAAAATGCATCAGGAGCCAAGTAGCCTGTGTAGGCCATTATTCAGAAATGCTGCCACTCTAAACAGGTGCCAGCTGGATGCATGTCAATCTAGTATGTAAATAGAGCTGGCTAGTGAGTTTTAGCAAAGTATTTGCCTAGCGGTCCAGGACAGCTCTTTTGTAGCAATAGAAGGAAAGGTTTTCTGAACCCTAGCAGACACAGAATGGGTTATAAAGTATGATGATCCCTGGTATCTGCTGGGGTTTTTTGGGTTGGATTTTTTCTTTTTTTTTTTTTTTTTTTTTCCTCCTGCAACTGCTCTGTATGCATGCATCTAAACTCTGTGTGGCTCATACATCTAGTAAAAATGATCACATCCTCCTTCTGTGTCCTGTCCAGGTAATTGTGTCATGTATTTGGAAATGCACCACAAATCAGACTAATTTTCCTTTGCCTGGCAGCACTGGAGGAAGGGACTCTTGACTGTGCTTCAGGGCCCAAAGGATTTGCTTTTGTTCTTAGAAAGACCCTCTTCTCAGGTAATATTATCAGCCTAAGCTATAAATCCTAGGGGGAGAAAAAAATACCAGCTTTTCTGAAAGCCCTACTGCCATAGTGTTAAACTGCAGACACCCCTGGACAGCTTTTCTCTTCACATGGGCAAAACATTGAGCCTGCGTGCAGGTCAGCAGCCCACTGCTCTTCGCTGACTTTTCGCTTTCCTCCAACATTCAGACAAGTTGGTGCTTCTTCATAAAGCCCTCACTTCTTAAATTACTCAGGGGGAAACTTAATTTATCAGTCTGAAGGTCTGGGAAATAACAGAGGCTACACCTCCCGATTCAGCCTCAATTGCAATATTTGCCATACTAATGGACAAAGTGTGTCTTGTGTTTCCCATCAATGCTATTCATTTCTGCTGAGAAGTAACTTATCAGAGAGAGCTGACTGAAAAAGAACAGAAAGATCTAAATGTATTCCTGTCTAATTTCTTCTCACAGTCAGTTCAGATGTAGTTTTTCATTTCCATTGTTTGGGGTAATTAAAAAAGTTTCAGTTATTGTATGAGATACATTTCCCGTCATAAATTCCCCTAGATGATACCTATAAGCAGAATTCTTAAAAATGATTTGCAATGTCACTTTTGCGATACTATGATACGGGTTTGGGCTTTTTTTTTCTGTTGAGAAGCACAAGGAAGAACAACAGGCCTGGTTCTTTGGGGTGGTTTGGGGGTTTTTTTGTTTTGTTTTGTTTTGTTTTTTCCCGGTAGAGCTATTGGCAGTTGTAAATCTTGTCTTTGTTATTCTTGGCCTCTTCTTGGATGACAGAGGAAGGTGAATGGGAACTCAGCTGACACTTAAAGGAGAAAAAAGCTGCACCTGTAATGGATACATTTTCATCTACCTTCTTGCAGCAGACGGCATTAAGAAAGCATAATTTTAAGTAGCCTTCAAGGAAAAAAAGAGTAATTAAAACCAGAATTTTGACTATAAGCCCGTTCAAGCATTTTTTGTCTTGCTTATGTTGCATGAAAAGACTAAAGCAATAGCAGCATGCATTAATTCACTTTGTTTGTCATTCTTTAACTAGACCATATGTGCTTTACAGAGAACAACCAAGATACGGGTCTCTCTGGAGATGACTGAGAGAACTGAGTGATGTGAAAAGCATAGGCTCTAGCAGAGAGGAAGGCCCTTCTGCCTTCAAGAACAGCAAGCTCATAGTCCTGCTGCCAAGACTTAATGCAAAAGGGCAGCATATGTGTCACAGCTTGCATGGATTAGACAAACTTCTGTTAATTGATTCTATTTTGGGGGTGAAGATGCCCCAGAAGAACGCTCTGGGTCCCTACCAGCAATCTTTCCTTTGAACACTGTGCTCTTCTGCCCACAGGGACAGAAGCTGATATACAGCAGTGTATTATGATTCCGACTTGTTTTAGGCAGACAGTTTCTAATGAAATAAGAACCTAAATCAGCATTCTCCTATACTCTTCTGTCAAGAATAAATAAAATTAATAAACTAGGGGCTTGGAAGAAAAAACTTCTTATAAAAGCGCGAGAATTGCAACTGTTTCTGAAGCAACTAGCATCATTTGCCATCAGAGATAGAAACCTGGGTTAGGTGGCTTGCCAGCCTGATCCAGCTTGCTAATTCCTACATTCCTATGTCTTATGTACATTTTTTCCCCAATGAGACGGCTCAAACTGAAAATTCAGCTGTGTTCAAGGCTTCCATGAGCTGATAAGTATTTGGGTACAGAGGTTAGCTGTGGTCACCTGTAGGGGCTTCCCACCACCACACTTCTTCACAGATCTTGGTTTCAATTGCAACTACAAGCAGAAGTTCCAACATAGCACAAGAAAGGATATTCCCCAAATTGTTTCTAAAATTGGGAAGTAGAAGAAAGCTGATAAGACTTACAGAGCTAATACAAATGCTAGCTTCATTCACAAGCTATATGTTCTTGCTGAGTGCTTCTGCTACCCAGACTTTTGGGCTTCCCCATCCTTGAGTATGTTTTAAATATAATGTAAGGGGACTATGCTTGGCTCTTCAGAGAACCACAAACTGTCAGGAACAGGAACAGCCCACACTGCAGAAGCCTTCAGGTTGTTTGAATGTGTTGCTTGGGGATTTGCTCTGTAGACACCTCAACATGATCAGCATGGAGAAAGGTCACGGTAGTCCCCTTAAATGGGCACTGTATGGTTCAGAACGATTACAGGTATGAATTATAAATGCAGTCTGCAAATCTACCTTGGATGTCTGTATTCTTCTTCCAAGTAAAAATGACAGAATTGTGTAGGCACACAAATGCTGCCTATGTGCGTATATGGATGTCTGTATATGTAACTGTGCATTTAATGGGATGGATCCTGTTGTCTTTTCTTTAAACAATGCATTTTTATAAGGAGACAAAGTTGATAATATTCAGCTATCTCTGTTTAGGCCAGCCTCCCCAAATTTCAAGTTTTCTTGTTCAATTTGGAATGACTAGATGGAATAAAAATAGTGCATTTAGTGAAATACGGTCACCCACTCCAAAAGCAGAATCCTGCTTTACCACTGTCAGCTCAGTGCAGTGGCTGGGAGGTTGTCTACTACAGTGGCTGTGTACCCAGTGTTGTCTGATAGCCCTGGAAGACCTTCCCAAGGCTGGGAGGACCATCTGCACTGATTTCAGCTCCTTCCCAGCACAGAATGCACAGGCTGAGGGCAGGTGGTGTCCGGAGAACCAGTTAGGGCTCCCTGACCTTCCTCCTGGCCCTGGGGTTTTGGGGTCTGGCTCCAACAGCTTAGGTTAGAAAATACTTGCAACAGGTGCTTAGATCGGTTAAATTTCATACTTCTTTCAAGATTTGTTTGGCTGACCTCCTCTGTTCTGCCTCCAAAGGTGTCTCTCTTACGACACCCCATGCTAAGATGCCTCATACAGCAGAGACGAAAGGTCTGTGAGCTGTCTGGCAGTGGTCCCAGGGACAAGCCAGGATTTGAGGAGACCTGGAGAAGAACCAGGCCACCTTGGGCATGTCTTTTTCTCACCTTGCAAAGTCCGTCTTCTCCATCTCTCTTTTGTCCTGAAGGTGGGGAGAATGGCAGAGGTGCTGCTATGCTAACCTTCAGCCAAGTGAAGCTCTCATCCAAGGGGATGCTGAAGTACCTCAGGAACATGGCAAGACAGAGAAAGTGCCCCAGTGACTCTGACTGATAAACTCAAATGGTCTTCATATTTAAAATGCAGCCCGCATGCATGTCAGTGGTATGTCGCAGAAAAGAAGAGTTCTTTGTATTTGGGCTGATGGACAGAGGTTTTATTGTGTGTGTTCTGGTTTCTGGAGGTCTGTAAAGACTTGAATTCATCTGTGAAAGGGTAAAAACCCCAAGTGAAAAATGTAAAAAAATAGCTTGAAGTCGCCCAAAGGCTGTGTTGGCAAATAATAGTTTCTCAGGGATCCAAGAGAAGACATTTTTGCCTTAGTTTGGGCTGGCTGAATGCTAGTTGATGAAGCATGACATGACATGACAACTGTAGGCTTTTCTGTGTTACTAGATAACCTGAAACCCCATCTCTGGCTTTTTGAAATATACTGTGGTTTGTAATCACTGCGTAGTCAGTCAGCTGCAGTAAGGACAACACAAGCAATGGTCATCTCAGCGCTGGGGGAAGACCCAGTGGAGCAATGATGACCCACATGTCCCAGCAAATGGAGAATTCTGGTCGTGGGAATGAGCAATTCAGCAAATTTCTCCAACAGCAAAAGGCATGTAGTCACTTTCAAAAGAATAACACAAGCCAAGTAAGTCACTTGACTGGCAACAAAATGAAGAGCTCATTTAAAAGAAATCAGGCATATCTGAGTTGTAGAAAACTTTCATACTTGCATAACAAGCCACTAGGCACTGAGGCAAGACACCGACCAGCTGCCATGGGTCATATGATGCTGCTGGTCACATGAACCAGCTTTGCAGAGAAAATCTCTCTGATGTGCCTTTTAGACAGTTACTCAGCAGATTAGCTGCCATGGCCCTTGCAAAAAGTTATCTGTCTTCCCCATTTTGTAGCACTAGGTACTCTTAAACACTTGTTCTCGAGGGTCCTTAGCAGGGTTAAAGAGAGAGATGGGCAAAGGACCCCAGGCTCCATGAGGTGATAGTGGGCAAACTTTTACCTTTTCATACTCCAGTGTAGATTGTTGCAAGTCGAAAAATGATTATACCTGGTCAGATGAAAGGCACTGTTTTTTCCCTGCTTGCTTGTTTATTTCAGCACAAGGAAGCAGATCCTGCTTCTAGTTTATCAGCCTCCCACATGCAAACAAAAAGCGTAACACCTCAGAACCTGCCAATTTCTCTCTGAGGAGGAGGAGGGCATGAAGAAATGTCATCAGCAATTGCTTTCTGAATGCACAGTGGGCTGGAACATCTCCCTGGCACCACTATTACACAGCCTTCAGAGAAGCCCCTTGCTGACATGTGCGATCACAACTGCAGATCTGCCTCTGCTCTCATTCCTTTTTTGCCTCTCTGCCTTATGCTTCGTCAAACCAGAGGCATAAATCCAACTGCTGCCTGGGCCTGGGAGCATTTTGCACTCACTGTGCCCTGGGCAGGGCAGGGGAGAACCCAGTTTAGGGCATCCCCGGTAGCATAATGGGAGCCTAAAGCAGCTATTACAAAACTGTCAGGAAAAATTGGACGCGGGAGTCCCAAGCTTCCTCTGTCATAAGGGAGGCATGAGAGTGGTACCGACGCATGCTGCTGAAGGGCGAGTAAATGAGATGCACCTCAGTGCATAAAAGAGTACAGTGGGAGCTACTGCAGGGGAGACCAGTTTAAGAACAAGGTGCTACTGTTACTATGTGAGCAGTACAGGTGGAAGAAAAATGGTGGTGCTGTTTCCTAAGAGCTGCACAAGGACAATGTCTGTCTTTATCAGGAACTGAAAGAAGCACTTTTCTATTGAGAAGAGCAAGAAGTTTTTATACCATCTCAGTTTGTTTCTTCATCTGGAAAATAGGTTCCCTCCAGTTTTCCTCTTAGACTGAAGGAAGCGTGCTACCATTCCTGTTGTGTGTGCTACTCTGTATGTACTATGCGTTTGCCACATGTTTACGGTGTTGTGGTAAATACTGAACATCTGAGCCTGTGGTTTAAGCCCCTTTAAAGTCAACGGGGAGAAAGAGGCAGTTCCAGCTGCAGAAACCCTCTGAGCTGTCTTGGGTTCCTACTGTAGGACAGGATTCCTCCCCAGGTAGACATGCCTTTCTCTCTCTCTGGACTGTGGATAGAGTCTAGATGACCAACTTGGATGTGGATGTGTCAGTTTAGACAGAGAAAATAGCCAATGGGTTTTATGCCTACTACCTTTTGCACTGACAGGGAAGGTCTCATTGGTTCTTCGTGATGCTCCACGGGACTAGTTGCGTCCGCTCAGTCTCAGCCTTTGACTGCATCCTCATTGGGTGAAAGCTGTTATTTCGTGCTGTGTTTGAACAGCACCTTGAGCAATAAGGGTTCAGTCTGTGCTCCTTCAGTGAACCCTTAGTGTTGCCACGCGTGAAACTGATTATAACCATCATCCCAACAAATGAAAGTATGTCTCATGCTTCTGTGATTTCAGTGTTGGGATACCAATGCTAGCATAAATGGCAGGATGGAGGGAGAGAATAGAGACATATGTCATAGGTCAGAAACCATGGCAGGGCCAGTCAGCATGTCTTCACAGCAGTGATTGTTGTTGATTTCTGCCATCCGAGACCCTAGACCTCCATACCCAAGGCCCTGCCTCGGTGAAATGACTCTCCCAGAGATGGTTCCCATGGTTGCCCTGAGAACATAACCTAGATTTGAGTCCCTGCTGCTCCTCTCTGCAGCTGTGGCACAACCTTCTGCCTGAAGCACAGGCTGGCTCTTGGTGAGCTGTGGGTTGTGTGCAGCAAGAAGGCAGCGTCCAGGTGTGAAGAAGAGCAGGAGGTATTCAGCCTCAGATGCAGTAGTTCTCTCATGCTTCTCTGGCCCACCAGCTTCCATGCTGGCACTTTCTGGTGAATTTTGGTGACATTTCACACGTCTGTGCTGGGTTGTATGGCATAGCATTCATCTGCCATACCATCTGGGCTACTTCAAGCTTGTGTCAGAATGTGGGAAGTGAAAGTAGAGGCACCACTTTGTATTTAGAATGTGACCACATTGTTTTGAATTGCTTCTCTGCCCTTTGTAAACAGGCCATGCAGTAAGTGTGCAACAGCGAAGCCAGGTTAGCAGGAGGGAGTGTACTGAGAGGTGTGCACGTGTAGACTGCTGGAACAAGAAGGACAGATGTTCAGGGGTGAACTTTTTGTGTAGTCCTACCAAGTGGAAGGTGGTAACTCTTGGTCGCAGGAGACCACAGATTTACTTTCACCTAAGAGTCGTCCAAAACCAGTTAAACACCAGTCAGCCCCATTCCTCTTAGCAATCGTGAACTGCAGGCTGTGACAGATCTGGAAGACCGGACCACCTGTATAAACTCTAGGGAACCACTGAGTTCTCTTTATTTCATGACAGGCCTCACCAGTAAGTGGTGGCTATACAAGATGTAGAGATTCAGGATTGAAAAGGAGTACCGTAAAGACTTCTTCTGGCTTTGTGCATCTTTGTGTCATACAAACCTTTAGTTTTTTTATGTTTCTTTGCTCTTAATCTGCCAAAGGAGGACAGGAACACTGCCTTTCTTCCACCTCATCTCACCTATTTTGTCCATTGCAACCTGCATATTCTTGGGGGAAATGTCAGCCTCTTGTTAGAAAGACCCAAGGGCAATGGAGAGCTCCATTTTGGGCAGGTCATTTTGGTATCACTGGGACATGGCCCTGGTCCTGGCCTCCAACTTCCCCTCCTGTATGATCAGGGAGACGACCCCTCCGCTGTCTCTGCTCCCCATTTGCTTCTGAATCCACAGGGGACATGAGGCATCTCCCGCCTCTGAAGCACCATGCAATTAGGTGTAAGAGGCACCTCAGGCCTTCACCTACTCTTCAGCCAGCAGTAGGCTGAAGAGATTCTCTGTGAAACTATCTGTGGCTGTCAGAGCAGGACCCAGATGATGAATTAGCTGTGGCTTGATGGCAAAACTGTTTTCACTGAACGGAAGTCGCTATGATACAGGATAGAGCCAGGTGCTGCCATGTGAGATCCTGTTACCAACTTTGCACAGTCTCTGACAGAGCTGGGAGGAGCACACTGATCTGGAATAGCCCTGGTCACCTCCCTCGGGCATTGCCGTGACCACTCTGAGAAACAATCCTGACACTGCAGCCTCAGCAGGCATTATACTGGTATGGAGGGACTCCAGGCGAAGAGCAGCCTTACATTCAGCAGAAGTAAGAATGGGAAAACAGAAAGCATAAGGCCGGTCACGTGGATTTCCTGGGTAGGAGCAGAGCAGCTTCATCCTGGGGTGGGACTGGGCGTGTGCAGGCACATGCAACACCAGTGGTGCTCCAGCAGAGACCTACGGTCTGTGCTCAGAGCCAAAGCAGAGGTGCGATTTAGGCTTGTTAGCCCTTGGTGGCTGACACCCAAACCCAAACCTCCCTGGCTTCCTCAGCTCCTCTTCTCTGAGGAATTCCTGATCTTTTTGGGTATGGGATGATGAGCTTTGTGAGAAACACTTTACCCATCCCATGAAAAGTTTCTGAGTCTTAAAAATTTTCAGAAGAAAATTCTGTTCAGATTGCACAAAACTCCAGTTTCCCAAGGTGTTTCCCAAGAAACTGAGAGGGAAGATTAAAGAGCTACACTGAAATAAACAGCCATGGGAAAATCAGGCTAGACAAACACTTAATGTCAGTCAGAGACCTACCAATATTGGGCCACTTTCCTGTCTTTTGTGGCAAACTAGTAAAATGAAAGTTAAATTCAGTGGGTGGATTTTAATTGCAACATCATTCTCTGTGATGTCAGTTGATGGATATGTTGAGCCTCTAAGAAAAACATCTCCATAAACTGCAGAAGTAACTGTCCTTCTGCCACTCTTGTGAAACATATTCCAGGAAGTCATGAGGGAAATAATATGCCTAGTGAGGAATCCATTTCCAGGAAAAAAACCCTTAGGCTGGATGGGCCAAAGAGAAGAAAAATGGAACAGTGTAGAGGGTAAATACAGTCATAGAAAACTGTGTGTAGCTGCGTATCTCAATGCAGAAGTAAAATGTGCTAGAGAACATCACGTGTTGCAATGAGATGTATTCAAAAATTTTGAACTAAGAAAGATAAGAATATTATTTACATTTATCTTAAGCCGGCTCCTTATGCATTGAGTTCAAATCCAAAATGAGACAGGGATCTTATGAAAAAAAATCTGTGTAGTCATATGACCAGAGATGTTATGAGAGCGCATGGAGACAAGGCAGCTAACATAGATTTGCCCATGCAACCATAAAGTGGACACTTCCCAGTCACTTCCCAGTTTGACTCGGCAATCAAGGTCACTTTCTTTCTTCAATGTAATTTCCAAGGTCTTTATTAGAGGGAAACCAGAGACACCTTTATTACTTTGATGTGCAGGCACGTGCATCCTTTCAATTCAGATTTTGTTGTCTGTGAGCCTGAGTTTGCAAGTTGGGGCTCCCAAGCCCCTGGCAAGGAGAAGTAGCTATGTTTATAAATATGAATGGAAGAAAAGTGACAACACAGCTTAAGCCAAGTACAGGTAGATGGCCCTAACTGGACAGCATTCCCACCAGAGTCATAGATTCTCATTCCCCTTTGTCTGGGATAAAAGTGTCCACAAACAGGAGAAAAAAAAAAGAACAGTGAGCATTAATAAAAACAGCCTACAGATAGGATTCAAGAGACCCTTTTGCTCCCTGTCCTTTTCAATCAGAGCAAGCATGATGCACAGCTTTTTCTCATTAAATTCAGATGGCTCTACAGAAACCCTGCAGACCCTTTCCAGCCTGTCTTCCATCTTGACAGTCTCTACCGTAGCTTTGGATCTGTCTCCCAAAGGAACAGCAAATGGAAAAACAGATATAAACAGCTGAGCAACTGGAGGAGAGGTTCCTTCTGCTTGTCACTTTTTCTGCCTACCTTCCACAGGGGTCTCTGACCTCCATGCTGCCACTGTCCTCAACTATAGCACTGCACTAGTTGGGTAACATGGGGATAATCAGAGCTGCTTGCTCCTCACTGAGCACTCTCTTTCATCTACCCAACTTCTGCATATCATTATATGTAACTTTCACTACTGTATGTAACTTATATGTACTTATATGTAACTTTCTTACTCCACCTCACCATCAGACCATGTTCTGAAAAGAGAAAATGAGAGACAAAAAGAGAAGAACACCGTATCCGCAGAGGTATTAAAGAATTCTTTCTTTCTGCTAATAATTACTTGGTATGGTTGTCTCCTTGAAGATGTCATCCAAATGTCCTTGCCACAAGCCCTCCCACTGTGCACCAGCTGACGGACTTTGAACCCTTTGTCATTGTAAGGGTTGAGTCAAAAAAACAAGTCACGGGGGCTTGCACTAAGTGAGGGCTGCTATCCTAAAGATAAGGATGCATATTTGCATCTGAGGAGTCAGCCAGCTCCTCGCCCAGCATCTCTGTCAACTGCTGCCTCCCCATCTCATGGGCCCAGGAGCAATATGTGCTATAGTTCAGGTGGAAGCTGTTCAACTGACTAAACCATCTCCCATCTCCCTGCTCTGTTGCAGCTGTTTTGATGGCTGTCAGATGTTCTCAGCAGAGCAGCTGCTGCTGTTGCTGAATTGGTACTGATGGGAACTTGGCTGTATAAGTTCCTGCATTTATTTGTTACTTGGACAGGCCAACAAAGCATTTTCAAGGCAACCCAAGCTTGGGAAGGTCTTTGACAATGTTTGGTACTTTCTACCTCCCAAAAGACAAGTGGACTTTAAGAAAATAATGCAAAGGTATTTCTATAACTCTGTAGCTTTCCATATGCTGAACAGCAAAGACACTGAGAAGGTTTGTGGGTCCCTCAGATGAAAGATTGTAAGATTCATATATAGCAGAAACAGGGATCGCAATCAATCCCCCCTTAAAACATCTTTCTAAAGAGGGCTACAGTCAGCAGGTACACTGAAGATTTGTTACTAGCTGCTCTTAAGTTGAAGTGTACCCATTCCTTGAGGTGTTCAGAGAAGTGTGGGCAGACGCTCACAGTCCTGGAGGACAGCTGGTTAATGGGAATTGGGTTAGCCAGCAATAATGGGGTGAGGCCCAGTGATGACTGGGGAGTCTGTAGTACAAATCAAATGTGACATGTGCAAGTGCTGCTATGCATAATCAGCCAACACAATAGGGTGGTTTCTTGGTTTTCTCTACACTTTTGTTATTGTTGCATATTTTGTGGGCAGATCCAAATATCCCCTGAATTCCCGCAACCCCTTAGCAGGATTCTTATTTTACACTTTGCATTATAACGCTACTTATTAAAGAAAATGGTACTTTCCTCATTTTCCTGTGGTCATGCATATCACTGTTAATGCATCAAGTTTGTGGAGAAGGAATAGCTTCTGCCCATGCACAAAATTAGTAGCATGTCAAAGTCCTGTTAAACATTTATACAGAGTGGCACCATGCTGGAGGTGTGGCAAAGGATCTCAGTGATCCAGTGTCCACTTACAGTAAAGGAAATTACACTAAAAGAAACACCTCGCTGTGGCCCCATAAGTTAGTCCAAGGCAGAGTTCATTCAGAGCAGAGTTCCACTAGGGACACAATGAAATCTCTTCATTCATAAGATTTTGGCTGGTCTTTGAATCATACTCATTTTTTTTCAAGGTGAGTCATTGACTAAAACTTGATTCAAGCACCATTTGGAGCAGCTCGCCTCTGAATCCGAGCTTTGCAGCATTCCTGCGCAATATTTCTGTGACAACTCAAATCAAAACCTAGATGCTGATCTCTGTGCCTTTTCTCTCTGTGTCCCCAGACCTGGCATTCCAGGCAAGCACCCTGATATTAAATCCATCCTCTGTAATTATCAGATGCAGCCTAGGTCATGCTTTTACCATCTGGTTTCTGTAGAAATGATTTGGGGAATGTGTCATGTAGACTCTCTGTACCTCCTTTCACTGGTACTGAAAATAAAAGGGATCGCAATGAAAGGCACTGCCCAAGCGCAGGGTAGTTTTATCTCAGCCTTGCTCAGTGCACAGTGGTCACAAAGAAGGGCAAACTGAGAGGAGTTACACCTCACACTGCCAGAGCCTGCCTGGCCTCTCCCCGACACTGATCTCATTAAAAATTTGCCAAGGCAGTTGTGTTCCCAACTCCTATTTAAAATCAGGGTGGGTAGGTGTCTAAAAAGGCAATAGGTCCTTAAGTATCTTTGAGGATCTGGTCCTTGACTCCATTTCCTCACCAGAGCCCTTGGTGGTAACTCCCCAGCACAACGTTCCCCACAGGCGCCAAGGACAGCCTCCTCCCACCAAGACGGCGCAGGAGTCACTGCAAAGGAGATAAAATCCCACAAGTGGGAAAATGCTGTTTCCATCCCCTCTTCTCTTCTAAGGAACAGAGGCTAGGCTGTATAAAGTAAAGCCCTCACATGTGTATCATTGTGAAAGAGTCTGTGGTTTCTAATGGAAATTCCCCGTTTTGAGGACAGAAATTTTCACTAAAAGTGATAGAATATTTCATGACAGCAGGCTTTTATAGGTGTTCTCTCATACAGGCACAACCTGACACCCACCAGGGAAACAGCCTGGGATTTTTTCCCATTCTTATCCCTGTTTAATTTTGAATGCCACCTAAATCAGGATGGTGGATGGTGGCATTTTGTATTTGGGGTGCATGGAGAGCCAGGCTTCAGGAACTGGGCCTTTTTCAGTTATAGCTACATGGACACAGAAACAGCCACGCAAAGCACTGTGAGGGCAAGCATTTTTGGCGGGAAAATTCATTCTGCAAAACTAGTGGTACCTTACGCATTGAGAAAAGGAGAACCAACAAAAACTGCATTTTGAGGAACTAAAACTAGGATCTGCTAAGCAATAATAAAGAAGAAAAAAAGAGAAGGAAGAGAAAAAAACAACCACATTGTCTGACTGTAATTTCCTTTTGGAGAATTGCTTCTGTGTAAGAAATTAAGCAACTACTTTCAAGCTGATGAAAGTTTTTTTTTTTTCAATCAGTACAACATAATTCAGCATTCAGAAACTAAACTGTAAAATACAGGCATCTTTTTTCTTTATTTTCATTAAAATCACTTAATCTACATAGAATACTGGCCAAACCCCAGCCAAAATTGTCTAAGGTACACTAAGCAAAAATCACTGGTTGACAAAAAAGAGGATATTGTTCCCATTTGTTATTGGATTCTTCCCCCACTGTTAAAAATAAGTAATCTTTGGGATATAAAATGGGCCTTTGTCTCTTGACCAGGTACCCCAGTGTACTGAAAATGGAAGAGGGGAATTTCAAGCTCTGAAGTGATACATAAGTCCAAATGCCATTGATTTTCATTTCGTTATGATGAGAGTAGAGGAGGGGGACAAACCTATCAATTACAAGGATAAAGCAGTGACTTCTGTTTTGGTACCAAATGTATTCAGTTCACGCTCCAGCTCCAGCTCAGCGTGTTCAGCTAAGCACCTGTCAACGCTCTTTGCTGAAAAGTGATGAACTGAATGAAGTGCTTTGATACACTCTGAATATCTCAGTGTTCACACAGACAGTGTCACACTAGTAGAAAGGGATGTTCTCTGACTTGTTGCTAGGATATAGAGCAAGAAGTCTACCTCCATACGCACATCCCACTAGTCACCACCCTAGTGTTTTTTTAGAAGATAAAATATGAAGTTTACGAAAATTGGCAGCTACCTCTTACCTTCAGCACTTCTTGTATGTTGAATGTACCAGAAGTTCTTGTATATTCTGACAGCCCTTCAGACACGTATTTGATGACAGAGGCATACCTTGGCACAGACCTTGCTGGCAGATAGAATGGGCTGCCTATCTAACCACCTTCCACCCTCCATTTCCTTATCTTAGTAGCTCAAAACCTGAACACAGTCACTGAAGCTTTATCTGAAAAATCTGAATATGCTGTTCTGGGAACAGTGGAACCAACTGTGTGACATGTCCTGTAGGTTTGTGTCCTTTGTGCCCTGATCCACCTCTTTGCAAAGACCTTGATCTCCACCATGATTATATGCCACTTCCGTCAGGCACATCACCACTAGCCCAGAGCTATGGGCACAGTGACTGAGTGGCTGTGATACACATGCTGATTAGCCAGCCAAGATTGTTTAGTGACTTTTTCTAAGGGAAAAAAAATACCCACCCCCCACTAATTTTCAAAATGTTTGTAGGAAATTCACTGGCTTGGGGAAGCCTGTTGTGACTGAAATTAACGTAGAGACTAAAAGTTACTGGGGGTGATAGAGGAATAAAAAACCATGTGGGAAAAAAGTGCAGTCACATATGCCTTGCCTGCAAGCTTAGGAGCCCAAGATTAAAAGCATACAAAGGATTAAATCCAGTTAAATCTGGTAAAAGTTCTGCATGGCTAAAGATTTGGCATAGGAAAGTAAAAATTAGAGGACAAAGAATATTGCATGCAAGAAGTTAGAGACCAATGTCTTAGAGGGGATAGCTGTGGGCTGGGGTTTTTTTCTGAGGAGTTGCCACTGAGGCCTCTCAACCCCACGCAGGATTAGACCCTTTTTGCTAAGGGGTCTTGCAAACTTTCTTGCTAAGGAGGCTAAGAGCCTCCTTAGGAGCTTGAAGGTACACAGTGGTTGCAATGACTGCAGTGCCACGTGGCCCTTCTGAAGCTCACTTTGAAGGAAGTAGCTCCTCAAGGAGTATGTAGACATCGTGTGACACCATATCCCACTATCTGCCTGATGTTTAAAGCATAGCCTCTGCTGTGATTGTGCTGGAGTCCCCATGTCAGATCCCTTCCCAGAAGTCGGCAAAGGGACGGGAGTTCATGCTCAGAAACATTTTTATTACTGAACCTAGATAAAATGATTAGTTCAGTTACCATATTGAATGGTTATTTCATTGTGACATTGTCGTATTTCCTCCTGACAATAAGCTGCATGCTTAAAATAAGTATTTGATCTGGCCAGAAGGTGACTGTCGCATTTCAATGTGGTAACTAGAACTGCAAAGATCTCAAGGGACTCAAGTAATGTCCAGAAAATAACATATTGTCCTCACAGATGATGCATTTAAAATGCCTTCATTTGTCAAAGAGTTGCCACTAAGGCTAAAATTAAGGTCTTCCCTTTGCTACATGGCACACAGGGGACAGAAGAGGCAATAGCTGCCAAACTCTTTACTGGGTTCTCCTGTACATGCCACTTTTCACCAGAAGATATCAAAGCACCTTATGCAGTGCAGTGACGTTTTATTTTCCGCACATTATTCATAAGAAACTGAGGCAGAAATAAGGCAAGCTACCTTTCAGATGTTACATAGAAAATCAAAGAGCAAAACAAATCATCTCCTGGAGTTCACCAACAAAACCCCGATACAAAGATGCAATTACAGTTTTCGGTTAGTCTGAAAATTCCCTAATGGTGGGATTACTGAGCACTGTAGATTTGATGAGTAAGCCTGTTCAATTGTTACAGTAACGACTTTTTCTGTGCTTGTGATGTTTATTAGGATTTTTCCTTTAAGGTAAGTACAGAAATATTATCCGCATTGTTTATTCATGTCAGTCTCACAGTTATGACAGGTTTACATTGCAGCACACTCTTGTCCAAAGAAAACTGCGGGAATGCTTGATTCTGGAAGCAAACAGAAATGTTGCGGGGAGGAGGGACAACCACTGGGACATAACACGGGCCTCTCAAACGCCTCTTCTAGCACAGCTGGCTCTCCTGACAGGAGGACAGATGGGAGAAAATTACAGTGATATGTTGTATATCAGTGCCTGATTTTACCAAATGTTTTTGCCGAGTATAGCATTGGAGGTGACTGACTTAGAGCCATAATAATTCCAGGGGGTTATGTTTGAAAGATACGCTCTGGGGCTCTGTGTATAATGCAGTAAGGATAGGCACTTTGCTTTGTTACCTACCAAATGGAGGTAGGACTCCCTTGCAAATGTACCAGCACCTTAGGTTTGGCATAACTCACAGGATAATGAGTGTTCATTTTTACTCTCTGAATACTAAGTTCAATTAAGTTGCATAAGGACAGGATCGGTTCACGGTGTTGCACAAGCAATCCTAAGACTCTGTGTAGCAAATACGGTCTTCGGTTTACACAAATGTTACAGCAGTTGCTAGACTGTACATCTTTTTGCTTAGCATTTTTATATCTTATGGTGCCTTATGGTAAGAGGATTGCTCTCTTTGACAAGACTCTTCTTGAGGTACTTCTCAGGTATCTATCTTATCTCAACAAGTAACTATGTAACTGATTAATGTACCTAGTAAAATTCAGAGCATTTCTTCTCAACTTGTCCTTAGACTGAAGACAGGCATTTCTTTTCAGACCTGAGGAAGGTTTTTGCACCTGTACCAGTTGGCCTGGTTAAAGATATATCCTCCCTTCACAAACTTTCTTGCTAATACTAAATAAGGCAGTTCATGACTGTAAGACCACACACAGTGACTGTTTTCAGAGAGAAAAATCCCAAAGAAACATACTCATCTGATAAATGGGAGAAAAGGTAAAGCTCAAACAAATTACAAACTTTTAAAAGGAATTGGGAAGGGAGAACAAAATCTTCTGTTCAAGTCTCAGCCACCACCAAATGGGGAAATGGATATGGTGGCATGCAGGTACCTTCTCTACATACTCCTTACTGTCATCTCCATGCAGTGACTGCAGATCGGAAAGCAAAGGCAGGGTTCAGAGCAGGAACACAAAAATGGAATAAGCAAATGCAGCCAATAACAGCACCTGGTCTGCATGGCAGCAGCAGTAATTAATGGCCAACTTTGCAGGAATGCAGGCTGGAACAGAACAGCCTGGCCTTCAAGCCGAGTCCTCTCCAGCAATGAGCTGATATAGCTGAACTCAACCTCGAAAGTATTTTTTCTTCCCCCCGACCCCTTCTCTCTAGCAGGTGATTCTAGGTCCTGCTTGCACTGGAGGGTGGGAATTCCTCTCTTATTCCCAGCCTGAAGGAGTCATTGTGCTTTTGCAAATGTGGAGGCAAGGACCTGGCTGCCCTGGTTCCTGGTGGGGCAGCCCTAGCCGCCCCCGAGTTGTGCCGGTTGGTGCTGGTGCCCGAGGCCGGCTTGCTCTGCCCCATGGTGGCTACGGCACAGAGCACCCCCACCCTCTGCGTGTCCCCTCCGCGGTAGTAGCGACAGTCCCGTTTGCCCAGAGACCTTGTGGCAGGAGGCAGAGCCTGTGCCATAAGAAGCATTTGCTTTCTGAAATCCTGATAAGGTAGTCCCGCTTTAAAATGGGATAGCAATACCAAAGTGGAGTGTTTATAGAAAACACTGACGTGGCAGCTGTTGCTAGTAGCAACAATATGGCAATCACCAGCTAATATGGAGATGTTTATTTCGAATTTATCATCTTGACTTTGATGGGTGGCCAAAACTTTGCAGAAGAACATTTTATTTTGCTGTGTGTGGATGTGCATGGACAAGGACAGAGGGCATGACAGCAAATAACTCTCCCAAAGTACAGGGTCAAATGTGCTCAAGGGAGTTTAACTGCAGCCAGCAGAGTAGTGCTTGGAAAGATTTTCCTTGCCTGACATTGCTTTTGCCTGGAGGATGGTGTGTGGTCATAAATGTTCCCATTCACGGCTAATTTAGTGGTGATGAGGATCTGGTTACTGGCAGTTCTCCTTATTACTTGGGAAGCAGGTACAACACAGGAATGACAAACTCACAAGGGCATCACTGTGATGAAGAGTTTGGGGATATTCCCATCATACCACTGGAGTTCAGAGGAAGCCAGCTGGAGGTGAATGATGGGGAAATTCCAGCTATTCCTGGTCGTTCCTCCTGGGCGCCTACGGTGACAGCCATGGGTGCTTGCTGGAGCAGCTCCCACCCTGCCAGGGGAGTTGTAAGGTCTTGCCACTCCTGAGCTTGGATTCTTTTCTAGATTTCATATCAATGGGACACACACACAATGAAACCCCAAATTACACTCAGGCCAAGTTTTCTTGGTCTTATTCCGGAGTGGCTCCTAGGCCATTGGCAGCCTGCAGATCATCTTTTGTGTGAAAGTGAGATGACTTATGCCTGAAAATCACATGCAAGTTAGAATTCAAAGTGAAATCCAGGCTACCTCTGGTTTCCACTGATTCTCATTTTGAGATCCGAGATAGTTTTGATGCTGAAATTCAAAGCAAAACACAAGGTGCAGAAGCAGGAGAAATACAAGCCTACATCACCAAAATCAAAAAGAAAACATTTGTATTAATCCTGAAAAGCAAAATCAAGATTCACACCTCTCTGAATTCAGTAAGAAATATAATTTGCCTCTGAGAGCAAATGAACTTGGCAGAAAAGCACCATCTCAGTTTCTCATTTGCGAATGGGCAACATAAAGAAACAAAATAAGTGAGAAACCTGCTGGAGTAACAAAAAAAGTGAATAACACCCCACTTTTCAATACTTTTGGAATACCTTTAATCAGAAATCTTGAAAAGAATAGAATTCAGCCTTAATTACACATGTTCTCTATTATCTTGGTGTTTATTGTAAGTAAGAAAAGATTTAGATCTGCATCTGCTCAGTCACAAGTGATGGGCAACTTCAACTCCCAGACTCCTTTGCCCTGGCCACCTTGGGGAGCCCAAGGAATGAGTGATTCCCAAGCACTGCCGAGATACCACAGCAAGCCGAATTCAGACATGACTGACCACCAGCACAGACCCTTTGGAAAAATGGTCAACTTATGCCCGCCCTTCACATCTGAAAAAACCCCATTGGAACCAGTCAGCTGATGACTGGTAAAAAACTTCAGAGCTGCCAACTTAATCTTGCGGGGAGCACCCATGAAAGAATAAACAACCCATCCTGCAAAGCAAATGCAACCAAAAGGGTGTCATGGGAAGGGCACAGAATACACCTTGGGCAGTATTTACGATGTTTTTGATTTGTAACTTTCTCCTGAGCAATAGTAACCCAGTGTGTAGAAGGGTGGTGCAATCTACCTCACATTGCTGTCTAACCTTGACATCTGATTAAGGATAAAAATCAGCAGAGCAGAGCTGGGAAAAACTGCCAGTGGGTTTCACTTTCCAAAGGCAGGGTTAGCATGAGCCCAGGTCCCATCTGACTAAAACTGTAGGAGTTCAGCACCAGCTGAGCTGATGGATCCCAGTCTGAACTGTTACAGGCAGGGCGCAGGGATGGTCCTGATTAAAGCTCAGGCCGCCTTCTTTTCTGTGATCAAATCCTGAACCGTGCCTCTGCAATCCGTAACACACTCTGGAAAGTGGTAGGAAATTAGAGCTGCCTTCAGAAGATGGGTAGAAATATGACCTGTTCTCAGCAACCCACATGCCACCCTGTTTTTTGAGTCCGTGGACAGATCGTGCAGAGCTTTCCTTTCCAAAAAAAAAACAAACCACCATCCCAACAACTCTCTGACTTTGGCATAATTACTTTCCTTATTTTGGTAAATGTTCCTATCGTCCCCCAGGAGACTGCAATTGTGCCAGTGAAGACAAAACTGGAATAACACCCCTTTTCCACATGGAGAGGCAGTGGTGCAGAACTTGGCTCTTTCTGCTCTGTATGGGCTTGAAAAAGTCACTGCTCCAGGTGCGTCCTGCTGTACCCTTCTCACAGCTATGCTCCTGCTGCATCCTTGCTGGTACAACAGGGCAAAGACGGGTTTCAGGATTCATTCACACACTCCTTCATTTCTAAGAGCCATCATGTCAAACATTTGTGAAAGTGGTGTTGAAATAAACAAAGTGAGCTGTGGCTGGGATTTTCCCATTTGTGGTTTGATAAGGAGAGAAGAAAAACAGATGCTTTCCACCCACAGCAGATTTGTTCTTTTGTTTATTACCAGCTCCTGATTCCTTTCTCCTCCCAGCTGATGCTGCCCCTTCATTGCTACTGTCTGGGGTCCTTCACTGAGCCGCAGTGTAAGAGGAGAGAGGAGAAAAGAGTAGAAAACGCCTAGCTTGACTGTAGCTTGCAGAAAGGGGAAAATCACCATTTGGTCTGTGTTGGCAGCAAGTGCCTTCTCTCCAAAACCTGGCTGGGCAAGGTGCTTGGGAGTGGACCACGAAAGCAGCCATGGCCTGGGTGGGGAGAGGGGCTGCCTGGGCGCAGAGGGAAGCAGAGGCATCAATCTGATGTCCTGGCTTCTACAAGAAAAACCCTTCACACAAGGAACAAACTCCATCCTGAGAGGTCTGGATTTACGCAGGATCTGCTGCTCTGTGGGACTTCCCCACTCCTGCTTTCCCTCCAGTGAATGCAAAGCACTTCAGCAGAACTAAGGGAAGCAACCTGATATACAGGAAGGGAAGAGCTCATACACACGCTAGTTCTACAAAACCCTTGTTAAGTCCACCCCTGCTCCCATGCCCTGATCTTTTGTGTCAATGTCCCGGTGACTTTGAAGGAGAGTGCATTCACTTAGTCAGGGATGGCGTGGGAGAAACACATCATCTTGCAAACAGCTACAGGTGTGCCCAAGCCATCCACCATCTACTCCACTGTACACTGTGGTACCAAAAAACCCACTGTACTCTACTGCATCGTGGTATAAGTTCTGTACCAAACTGAGGGGCAGACTATAGCAAAGGCTCTGAGTCTGCAAAGCAAAGCTGGGTGGTAGAGAGGGAATCGATCTCTTCAGGGAGAGAAGCTGTTCATGTAAGGGACCTTTATTTGTAAATATCCCACATGGCAGGTCTTCTCTGTTAACATTCATTGTGGAGTCCAGCTTTGGGAGCTACATCTCTGTTACCCTTTACGCACTGGTGGAAGAAGCTGTGAAGCTGTTCTTGCCGGTAGGTGTGAGGGCAGCTCGCACTGCGTTGGTCCTCCTGTCTTCACCCATCTGGCACAGCAGCTCTTCTGACCTTAGGACCCTGCATGCAGCTCTGCAGTGCTCGATAAGAGCCAGCACATGCTCGCTTACTGCTTTTTGCAAATACAGCCAAGCTTCGTTCTGTGTGACCATACAATTACTCCACCAAAATGTATTTTTTTCAGATGTCCGCTATTCTGATGGAGCATGTTTGTTCATAATGAAATAAGCTGCTTTAAAGTCATCTGGCACAAATTGTTTGTGATACACACCATACAAGAGCTATAAAAAATGAATGCTATCACAAGGGTAAAAAAAAAAACAACAAATTGTTTTCCATATGGACAGGCAGGCTTATACACATACCTTCCATATACAGTGGCCATTATATCCCCATAACTGTTAATAGATAGGAACTAATTAGACAGAGATACAGCAGTATGTGCCAACAGACAGCCTGGTGATGTGCTATCAATACGCCACCCATTACTGTATCTTTTCCTCCTGGGAAATTCAAAGCATTATGCCCTGTGTACAGCTGTTCCCTACTTGTAATCTAAGCTTCTGGCCTGGCTAATCACCACTCATTAAACTCCCATTTTCTTCACAAGTCACACATTTTCTAGATCAAATCCCGCATCTTAATCATGCAACAGACTGAACTCAGAAATATGTCTGTGTACAGTGATGGAAGTGAGGGCAAGGCAGAACTGAATTGCACAGGTCCCGTAAACCTGTGTGATACTTAACAGGCATGTATGTTTAGATACACATTTAAAAGGCATACTGAAAAATAGATGCACCTTGTCCCAGAAATCCTGCTGGGACCACGAGCAGGAGTGCTGCAGCTGCCAGCCTCAGAAGAAATTCTCAGGAAAACACAATGCAAGATGATGATATTTCTGCAAAAACATGAATTGACCCATGGAATTTAGTAGGGAAACAACAGATGTCACGGGACTGCTAATTAACAAAAAATCAGTTACAGCAGTGAGTAAAAGATCAGTGTTAAATGCACAGGCCTGTGGGGTAATTGATTCAGATCCCTGTAAGCTTCAGCCCTAAACAACTCCACAGACCAGTGTCTCTACAGGAGCATGGAAATGACAGGCCTCAGGAGGACTTGAAAGGTCATCTACACCATCTTCCCCTGCAAACGCAGGGCAGCTCTCCTTTTGCCCATCTGGACACATCTCTCTCTAACCAAAAGGGAATTTTGCACCTTGGGTCTCTGCCAGAGTCGAGCTGAGACTACCTGTCTCTTTTGCATGACAGCCTGGGGTCAATACTACATGGGCCAGGACTGATGTGGTTAAGCAGAGAACAGCTTTCAGGGTGAGTTCAGCAGCGGATGTAGCCGTAATGCGCATCTGCAAGGAGCTGCCTACGACACAGCCGCGTCCCCTGCACACGTGAAATGGAGCATCCACTGGGGGAAGCAGCAGAAAAACCACAGTTTTACAAGCGTGCTTTCCACCTAAATCCACCGCTGAAATATTCCCAACCCTTTGACTCCTAGCCTTAGGCCCTCTTTTTCACTAGTTCAAAAGACTGGTACCCAGAATACCAAGTTGTAATTTGCCTCTGTCAATGAATCAGTAGAACTAATATAATGCATTTAACATAAAAAGTTGATGAATTTTCATAACGGCCTGGTAGAGTGAATACTGTTTCCTTACATTTCTGATGTGCCCAGGCTGGGGGGAGTCAGAAACAGACCCTGAAGCAGTACAGGGAGAGCAGAGGTAGTTTTTTCCTGGATTTTTTGATCTCTTCAGTTGAATTAAACTTTATTACTTGGACACATAATTCTTACTAAGACATATTTTAAGCAAGACTTGTTATTACATATTGTTGTACACTACTAAATTACTACATAATGCCACTTCTACAGAAGTCTAGTGCTTAGCTTCTCAAGAACTAGTTGGCACTGGCAAAGTGTGTGTCTACATCTGCTTACAGACAGTAAACTGTTGCCATTAGTTTTTCAAAAAATATACAAAAACATTTCCCTGAATCTTGGCTATTGCACTCCCCCATCTTTTTAACTATTCTTAGCGTAACTTGATCTGGTGGCGTGTCTTTAAACTGCAAAATCTAAGGTCTCTGAGCAGTCAAGGGACAGACTATTCGCTGCCCTTTAGCTGTATGGAGAAGCTGCCCACACTGCAGCCCCCTCTGCACATCCTACCCCTCATCCTACCTACTGGTGATGCTAGATGGAACCTTTACCTGGCAAGTGTCTCATCTTTTCCATCCATAACAGCTACAAGGGCTTTTTTTTTTTTCTTTAAGGGGAAAAAAAATGTAGGTCCTCTAAAAGGAAAGAGGAAGCCAGAAATTTCACAGCCTCTCAGTCCTGCCCCATGATGCTTCTTCCTGTCTGTGAATTTCCACCTGCCCCTCTGCCTATATAAAGCAGCACACGTGGGGTAGAACTGTTTAGTTGCCTGCCACCGTCCAAAGGATTAGTAGCAGTGGGGAGTGATGCTGTTTCTCCTTTCCTCTGCAGTTCTCTGGAAGTGAAGGAGCTCTGGCTGGACTCACTCCTTGGGTAAGTACTCCCTGGGATTAAATCTGTGGCGTTGCAGTTGAAGTCGGTGGAGTGCTGCAGACGCAGTTGTACAGAGATGTACAAAAATATAGACGGGGGAGAGGTGCGCCCACTGCTAAGCGTAGCTCATGGGCAGGGCTGACTAAGTTGCTTAGCCTTGTGTTTGCAGATTAACAACAAACTCACATAGCTGTCACCACTTGCTCGTTTTTGGCATGGATTAAAAATGGAAAGCTGCTTTTGTTCTGTTTTAATCAAGAGGCAGATAGAGCAGCAGGGCTGAGTGCCTTCCAGAGAAGGGCTTTATGATTGACTCCTGTGGGATATCTTGCTGGTTCAGGATCATACTTAAATGCTAGATTGGCTTGCAGGGGAGAAAGACAAGAAGGGTGCAGTTTTGCAAAGTTTGTCCATTCCCTTTTCAATAAACAGGCAAACAAAAGGACTGAAGGAAACCAGAGTGTCCAGAGCTCCCCCGATCAAACTCCTAATGAAAGTGTTAAGCAGCTGTAATACAGTGAGTGTCTTTATTGTTTCAGCTCTGTCAACAGAGTGATTTTCAAAAGCTCCGATTTCTAAACCATAGCATTCAATTACTCACATAGTGTCTTTGTTTTCTTGCCTAGTCAAAGACACTAAATGCTGGGAACATGGAGAATCTGATTGAGTGCCAGTTGGAGGTAAGCAGCGGCTACGTTTCCCCCAATCCTCGCTGGGTACCGACGTGAGATATCTTAGCAAAGTGGGGATGGCCCCTGTAGGAGCTGCCCGCTGCCTACTGTTACCCACGAGCGGGAAGAGCCCTTTGAAGGCAACTCCGTGCGGAAGGAGCTGGGCATTGCTGTGGGCAGCCAGTGTGTTCCCCAGGCTCCTTGGGGAGCTTTCCTCAGGAATCTGGCAGGCTTGGAAGCCATCAAGGCTCCCTGGAGACATTTGGGAGGAAACCTCCAGTGCCAGGGGAGGACACAAAAGGGCAGGCTGTGTGTGGCTGTGGCTTCTCTGAATCAAGAAAGCAGCCTGAAAGAGGGTTGTGACCTGCCAGGCAGGTCTAAGGTGGCTGGCTGCAGGGTTTACCACAAACCCCTCTGTTGGGCAGCAGGGCTGTGTCACTCCTGGACCGGGGCACCTCTTCAGCAGTTGTTAGGTTTGCTCTGGTTATTCCCCAGAGCCTCCCACAGATTTTGGAGTCGCTGCAGCAACTCGCTGGTGGCCCTCGCTGCTGGTGGCACCTCTGTAACTCCAACACGCTTCTTGCAGGCTGACGCCAAGAAATGCCCCCCGCTGGTCCCAGCAGACACTGAAGAGGGACTCTGCCACTCAGCTGGTGAGTTTTAAAAACAAACGGAGGAACTGCCTTCTTATATAATACTTGCAAGCTGGCGCTTCTGCAAAACCACCCAAAACTACCTGCTTCGCCTGCCTGAGAGCAGTCCACAGCCCTCAGCTCCATCCAGGAGATGGCTTAACCCCTGGAGTGCCACTCATTTGCAAATGACCTCTTTCCCTTACGCTCAGTGGCAGAGGTGACAGTGCTGAGTGCCAGAGATCTTGTATCCCTGGTCCTCAGAGTCATGTTTCATTGCGGTCCCCGGCAGCGATGGGAAGTAAATGTGCTCCTTTCTCACTTGAGCACCACCACTGAGGTGTGGCACTGCAAGCGAGTACAGCTACCAGCGGCTGCACGCCAGAGCAAATAAACCCCCCTGGCAGCAGCAACAGCACTTGTTTTCTATCGCCATGCAAAACCTCGGCACCTGTAAACAACCCAGAGGAGACCATTAGCAGGGCAGGGCTAGATTTGGAGCAGACCGCCATATCAGATAATTTTTCAGGAGTATCAGAAGCAAACATTTTATATGACACTATAACAGTAGGTGACTTTCTCATAGCTTTTAATCCCTCCCTACCAAGGACTTGTGCTAAGCCACAAATATAGGTCCTGAGAACTTCTCATCTGCATAAGACAACTTCATTTTAGAGTAGAAGGCAAGTCCTTTATAGCAAATTTGCAGAAAGCAACTCCTTTAGGAAGCTTTCTAGCAAAAAGATCCTTCTCTCGCTGTTTCTGAAAGGGAAAAAAAGCCACACCTCATCCCAATACAACCATCATGTCCAAATTCCTAGCATGAGCTCCTCTTCAAGATGCAGATGCAAAACCCATGCTAAGAGACTTCTGACCCTGAAGCCCGTGGGGCCCTACTGTGATGCTCCCATCCTCTGGAGCAAGTATCACCTTCCACCAGCTGGCTGGCAAGGGACAAGCACTAGCTCTAGCAGGACCACTATTATTAGAGCTGGCTCCGAAGCTGGCAGAGCTGGGGCCATGTGTTTTCATTTCAGCCTGTGAAAGAGGCTGAAAAGCAGGAGGCCCTAATTCCACTCTTGCCCTAAGGCTGGGGCACAGTCAGACAACATAGTGAAAATTGTTGTCATTGCCAGCTACCCAAGTGAAATATCTGCCTTAGATAGTTATCACAGAAACCACTGCAATATCAATAATCTCTATGAATGCTGTTATTTCTGTGCCTTGTATGTTCCCACTCTCTAAGAAGAAACAGTGACCAGAATGTTAAAAAAAACAACAACAAAAAAAAACCCCCAAAAACCCAAAACAGGAAAGGTGGTGTCCTTAGAGGGATAGTCACAGTTTTACAGTTTAGGCAGTTGTTTAGTTTTACAGTTTAGGTTGTTTCCTTAGTAACCACTTAGTTGTCTTTCAATTTCTCCCTGTTTAGTCTGAGTTGTTTCAACATACATCTCTGCACTGCACACAGATGAATGGCCACATAGCGCGCTCTGGTTTTTTTTCAAATTTGATTTTTTGCTTTCTTTTTGCTTGCAGCAGATGGTACAAAGAAAAGAAAGAAGGTGGTATCGCAGTCATTTACTCTGAGACTAAGCTCTACCAATGGGAATTCTCCAGGGCAGCTAGACTCGGGTGCCAAAATCGCTCTGTTTGGCCAGCCTCTGGCAATTATCTGTGGGGAAGATGACACACTGCCCCAACCAGTCCAGGTAAGCAAGCCTGGTGATACAGTTATACCTCTGGCTTCCAGTGTGAGGCAGGATCCTCAGTACTTGTGCTGCAGCACCCAGGAGATCAGCGTGTTTGGCGTTTCCCTTCCACACACACTTCTGATAAGCTCAGGGCCCATCCCAGTTTAGAAGGGGTCAGGCCTGTGGGTTTTGTCCAGCCCACCCAACTTTCATGGGAAGTAACTTTGAGTGGGGACAACCCAGGACCAGGACCAGGACCAGGAGATCTGCTCCTTAGTGTAAACACTTGTGATCCTTCAGAAGTTGTTTAAATGAATCTTTCAGCAGCATAAACTTCCAAGGATTTCTCTATTTCCCTGAAAAAAACATTCAGCTGTGGACTGCCACTGACAAATACCCAAACACTATCTTCTGGATAAAAACAGTTTTTGTGACAGTTGGCTTTTCCAATAGACAGGCTTTTGTCTCATCTAAGCAATATTTGCCTGGCTTGGGAAGGAAGGGATTTGAACCAAGACTTAAGCCATCCCTTGTTTCCTTCTGGAAGGAAGCAGGGATGACTCCACTGAAGTTAGTGGAATTCACCAGTCCAAAAAGAGGGTGGGTTGGGGAAAATCAGGTTATTGCCCATGTAATCTACTTGGAGCAAGAACTAGATCCTGACCTAATTAGAGCACAGTGTACCTTCAGACAATTTTTCTTCTGTTTCTAAAGAAATGTTCACTTGCTAAAGGACCTTCCTTCACCCAAGTAACTGTTCTCTCATTCCTGTCTGGTTTTTTTTTTCCCTCCAGGATCTCCTAGCTATATTGTATATGAAAGGACCTTCCACTGAAGGGATATTCAGAAAAGCTGCCAATGAGAAAGCACGAAAGGAGTTGAAGGAGGACCTAAACAAAGGAGGGAATGTTGATTTGAAAGGCAAATCTGTGCACCTGCTGGCTGTGGTCTTGAAGGTGAGCTCTTCTGACCTGCAGCAGTGGGAGGACATTGCTAATCTGCACGGGCCCACTTCAGCACCCAGAGCTGACCTAGGTGGGACTCTAAGCTAAAGCCAGAGTGAAGCCAGACTAAATGCTTCAGGCTTAGGAAAATTTGGCATTTTCCTTTTCCACCTGATTTTCAGTCCCACTTGTTGTGTCACTGATTTCCTGCATGCCCACAAGATACTCACTTCATCCTCCCCAGGGAGGAATACTGAGATTTCTGGGTGAATGAAAAGCAGCTAAGAGCTGGGTCCTGTTACTACACCAGTGCAAGTGTACTTGGCATGTACTTGTGGACCCCGCTGCTCTGCCAGTGCTGATGGTCAGGTAGCTCAAGACAGCTTGCCTCCTAGGGAGCCCATGTTTACAGTGATGCTCCCTCTGTGCTCAGGGGTAGTGTCCAAAGCCTCATCTACGTCTCTTGGCCTTGCAGGACTTCCTCCGAAATATTCCTTCCAAACTCCTGTCGGCCGACCTCTATGAGAAGTGGATGCAAGCTCTGGAGAAGCCAAGCAAACAGGAAAAAATTGAAGAATTGAAAGAGTAAGTTTTGCAACCAGGAGTTTTGCAATCGGCCCCAATGTGATGGAGTGGCTGATAGAGGCCAGTGATGTCTCCTGAAATTGAGAGTCTCACTTAAAAGCCTGTCATTTATAGTAGCTTGCTATTGCTCCATGGGGTTTGGTCTAGAGGGCTCTAGCAGCAGCACTTCATGAAGTTATTTGAGCTTGCCCTAGGAAACGACTAGCGTAGGAAGAGGAGAGAGACTGCAGTGTCTCAGCTAACGTAGTCACTGTGCTGTGGGACAGGCACTGACTGGGAGTGCTTTGAAGGATGCACAGCACAAGCACAGGCTTTCATGTGCCTTTAGGAAGCCTCCAGTGACATCTCCTGATGTCGTCTCATCTACTCAAGGGCTGCTGTAATGCTTGCCTTTCAGTCAAGACCTTGTCATTCAAGATCGTACAACTAACCACATGCTCAGCTGCTGTTGGGCATTTCTGAATGATGCTTCTGCTTAGCAGTGAAGAAAGCACACGCATGCCTCTCTCTGGAGGAAGTGTCATCTGTCTGCGTTTAATTGAGACTTGCTCAAATAAAGAAGCAGCGGCTGCTGCACCATGAATTAATGTCACATTTTGTTTGTGTTCATGCAGGGTGGCTGGCAAACTGCCTAGACCGAACCTCGTCTTGCTCAAGGACTTGCTGTCTCTGCTCCACCACATCAGCCAAAACGCCGAGACCAACAGGATGGACTCCAGCAATCTGGCCATCTGCGTTGGCCCAAATATGCTGACCCCAGAGATGGACAATATGCTCCCGCTGGAAGTGCAGAAGGAGATGAATGACAAGGTGTGTTGAACTCACCAAGCAGCCAACCGCTTTGGGGCAGCTCAGAGCCATCCGTGGGGATCCCACTGCCATTGCAAAAGCTGAACAAAACAGTGCCCCTGGACATCGAAGGGGCCCTCAGCTCAGGTGCCTGCAGTGTGACAGGGAAGGCTGCCCCTCGTGTTGCCTTCTCTGAGCAAAAGTAGCAGTTGCCTTGCAGTCCCCTATGTCATATCACAGCTCCTGAATACTTTGCACACAGAGAGCAAGGGGCATCCGGTGGGCATTGCCACCCGCGGGCCCTCTGGACAGTGATTCTGAAGCTGTGGCTGATGGTGTTTTATTTGTATCAGGGCAGATCAATTAGTCTGCAGCATCAGGCCTCATCCTCCAGAGTGGATTCACCCTCTGACTTTAAGCTAGGATTTTTTGCCAAGAAAGGTTGGACCAAATGATCCTGGAGGTCTTTTCCAACCTGGTATTCTATGATTCTATAATTCTATGATTTTGGCAGAAGCCACCCTGCTCTGTGCTGCCTTTCATACAAAGACAGCAGGCAGAAGCAGGAAAGACTGTTTATGTTTTCAGCCCTTTTGACTAAAATAAACTGTTTTCTGCGTGCAGGTGACAGTGTTGGTGGAGTTCCTCATAAACAACTGCTCAGAAATATTTGGGGAGGACATTGCCTTGTCTGTCTGTGCCTCAGCTGAGGAGTCACCAGAGCACACAGACAGCTCCACAGGTATGAGAATGCACTGGGGATATCACAGACTAGGGCTGCTGGGCCAAATTCTTTAATTTGATATGGGAACACATCTGTGGAAACACAGAGTTGCAGAGGGTTCAATATGTCATTGCAGTGTTTTTCTACAGGAACTCTTTCCATATAGTTCCCTTTCATCCTCAGATGGTCATTTAAAACTAACAGGTACTTTCTCCCCACAGAACACCTATGTGCCGCTCATCAGAATGACTCTGCCTATGACAGCCCAGATCCTGAAGCTGAAGGCAGCCCCCGTACTTCTCAGGTGGAGCAGCCCAAAGGGAGAAGCACTAGTGTGAGCAGAAGATATCCAACACGCATCTCTGCCCCTTCACTGACTAATTTCAGAAATTACATCAGCACGATGGACAGGAGGTACTCAGAGCCAGACCTGTCCTTCCAGAACTGCCTTGAAGGAAGGATAAGGAAACAGAAGCTAAACAAAAGTGACGATAATTTTCCGGTTCAGCAGAAACAGCTAGCGTTGGAGGCACTGGAGAAACGGCTTGCAATTTTACCTTCACAATTATCAACGGACTCTCTACCCAAAACATCCTCCAGCTGCTCCCTGGAGAGCTCTGATGGCTCAGTCTTCACCAGCTCCCCAGTAGTTTCACCCTCTAGTCCCAAAAAAAGCTTTTTAAATAGGCCCCAGTCCTTTTCCACCAAGGCCACTGAAGACTGCAGTATGCCTAGCAGAGAGATCAAAAAGCATTCCATGTCATTCTCTTTTGCAAACCACAGGAAAACACTAATAAAAACCCAGAGCTGGGGGCCTGGAAAAAACATGGGTTTTCAGAGAGACAGTTTCACAAAGAAAGAAGATCAGTTCTCCTGCAGAATTGTCCAGGAGAACAGTCTTGATGATGACAAATCATTGCCTGTGGCCTACCAGCAAAGGGTGCGTTTCAGGTCAGCTGATGAAGTGTTCAGAGAGGTAGACCAGAGGAAACCTGGAAGACCACCCTCTTATGAAGAGGCTACTAAAAACTGCCTGGCCCCTAAAGTTCCCTCCCACAATCTCACCGTTCAAAATATGAGATTAAAGGTGTCAAATCAGGACTCTTTGCCACCTCATCCGTGCAGCAGCTGTGCACAGGCCACAGCTCTAAAGGATCTACCCAGTGGCAGAGTTTCTGCAGCGAAGGATTCCGATGTGGAAACTGAAACGCTCAGCGTCACTGTGGGAATAAACTCCCGTGTGAGTTTACCTGTGACCCCAGGAGTCTACCGATTGAGAGCCATGTCTGAATCCTGTCAAAAGAACAAACATGAGTATGTGGCTCGGAGGTGCAGCCAACCAGTTTTTGAGGTAGACCAGATCCAGTATGCTAAGGAATCCTATGTTTAAAAAGCCTACCCCTCCTTTTCACACTGTACAAAGTAAATATTGTAAAAACAGAAATCTTGCTCATCCTTTGTAAGATTTTACTTTCAAGATACCAAGAATAAGCTAGCTCTGCATGAACTGTTTCTTCCTTGAGGCTCTCCTGAAGTGTCTGTCGCCTTGACATGTCACATTCTTTCACCACAAGAAGTGGCGGTGGGGAAGACCTATGTATTAATATGTAAAAATGTGAGTATGCTGTACATAACCTGTTGTATGGGAAAACTAGTTTAGTAGTTGATAAACAGTGTTATATTTGTGTACCTGAAAGGACAATTAAAAGGTTGGCAGGTCCAAAACGTGTCCCACCTTCCTTTTCTTTTCTGTATGGTCACAGACTCCATGCCATTTGTCACATGTGTGTGCCAGGCTGATGCAATGCTTTGCTGATTTTCCGCATTAAGAAGTAGGCTGGCAGTTACCCCAACTGAGGAAGAGCTGTTCTGTCATCAAGGCCACTTCAGCACTCTTCCATAAACCCCCTGTACCTGCTGCCATTCCCTCTTCCTGCTTGCTGGTGATGAGAATGATCTGACCACTAATCAGCATTAGTGTTGTACACCGAGCCTGGGTTTAGAGCCATTGAAGCTCTACAAGGTCTTTGTGGGAATGTATCAAGTAAACCTCATGTGGCCTGAGGTGCTTTTAGTCTAAATAAACTGGACAGGCTAAGCAGAAAGAAAATCTTCAGGTTTGCTTTTATGAGGGCAAAAAAAACCCCAAACAACAAAAACTTCTGTAAGGAAACATTCTGAATTCCAGCTTTAAATAGTTAAAGCTGCAGCTCATTTAAAAGAAAAAAAGACAAAAAAGAAAAGACCAGACGGTGTGCTTATAACCTTGTAAAAATGACTGGAAGTGCAATGTGTTTTTACATGTAGGAACTTGTTTTGGTTAGCACTTACCTCCCCTTTTATGGCTCAGCATAGCCTCGAACCAGGAGCAGGGAGACTTCTTTTTCTCCTGTGTAACTTCACTACAATAAAACATTTTTCTGCATGAATGCTGAACTGTCTATTGTCCATCTTTAAAACATCCAGGCCCTACACACGCTGTACCTACTTTTATCCTATTCTACAGGTACTGCTTGAATGACATGGCATATCTAAGTAGCGGGAAGGAAAGTAACTGACCAGCAATATCACTACTACTGTTGTTGCAAGAGGACGCAGGCTAGATTTTGGAAACAAATCCCTTTCTGTCGGGGAAACAAGTTACACTGCCATGTAACAGCAGTTATCAGTGAGGTGGAGAGGGAGCTCCAAAAAGGTGATGCTGCTCTGGAAGTGGAATAGATTAGAAAATAGCATACCAGCATCTCAGGTATGATGCTTTCCAGGAGGTGTTCACATGACACAGAGAAAGGGGAAGGAGGGTACCTGGCCTGACAGGAGAAATGATGTGAGAAGGACCATACTGGTAGGCTACAGCTAGAAAAAATGCCACCTCACTCAGTACCCTAAGCAGTGGCACTCTGCTTCCGAGCAAGTTGAATGAGAGGGCTCTGCTGCAAGCTGCAAAAGGCATTTGCCGTTTTCTGGAATCTGCAACTCCTGAGTCACAGAATCATAGAATAGGTGAGGTTTGAGACCCACCTGCCCAACCCCCCTGCTCAAGCAGGGTCAGCTAGAACAGGTTGCCCAGGACCATGTCTAAATGGTTTCCAAATACTTCCATAGATGGAGACACTGCAACATTAGGGAGATGATTCTGCCCCTCTACTCTGCNCGAGTGGGAATGACAGCTTTCTTTTGTACAAAACTCAAGTGTCTTGCCCTCATGGCAGAATCAGTGTGAAGAGATAATCCACATGCAGTGGAAAGGCTCAGAAGCCACAGAACAGAAAACATGAACTCCAAAACGTATTCAAAAAACAACACGGCTACTTCTTTGGTGACTCATTCTTTTTGACTGTGACAAGACTAAGGATCCCAAGAAGAGGAACTGCTTGTTTCCTGTCCTGTAACCACACCAGAAAACCCATGGAGAATAAACACAGTCACTTCACCAGAGATGAGGAGAGTCTCTTTTTAGGTCCAAGCTGTCCTAAGGCACCTTGAAATGACAATCACACTCAGAAAGCTTACTTGCATTCTAAAAATTCAATATAGATGAGCCTAAATCTTTCAGTTCCTGGATAGGAAGGTCCATTTGGGATTTCTTTTAAGGCACGTCAGTAGAGGGAGAAAAAGGAAGATGAGCATCACAGAGAGGAGCTCTACACATTGTTAACAAACAAGGGGTAAGATGAAAGAGTGCCACAGTCCCACTCACCTTGCTTTTGCATTTCTTCAAGTTCTGGAAACACCATGATTAAACAAAATCTGAATGTAAACAGACCCAAACAGAGATTTACTCCCAAACAACAGATAACTTTTGTCTTCCTCCATCTCTGAAGGCTTGCCTGTTCAGTCAGCATTATTTTCATGTCATGTCCCTTCACACAAGGGATTTCTCTTCCATATAAGAACTTAGGAGGCTTCAAAAGACTATAATGACACAGAAAGCAGAGAGCTTTGCTTTAGCACTTACTCATCTGCCTTCAGCCCAGAGAACAGCTTTATCATGCTACCAGCCCACCCTACCACATTCAAGTACCCAGCCCAACTATCCTGACCTCCGAGAGTAAGGCCCTTTGACTACTATATCCAACAAGTCAATTATCTAAGTGCCTTTGTCAAAGCTGCCTCTGGCTCCTTAGCCAGAAAGATCAACTACCCATTTACAGCTGGGTCAGCTGGAGCTGACTTATTTGGCACAAGAGCTGAATGATGACAGCAAGCCTCCTATTCTCCACAGGTTACTCCACCACCAGTATTGTATCACTTGCTTCACACATCCAATTTTCTAATTAAATTTCATGCAAACACTCTAAACATACACAGCATATAAGACTGAAAGAGGGAAAAAACCCAATCTTAAAGCAGAAGATCCAAGCCATTGCTATGTAAGGCAATGCTGGTATTACGGCTATTGGTGCAGCCCAAATTCAGTTCCTTGTGTTCGCATCCTGTTGTTGTTTCCAATCACATGATGCACTCTGTTCTTCCTCATGGGATGCACCTGCGCTGGGGAGGAACAAAGGTTGTGCAGCAAAGGATGTTCCTCATGGAGCAACATGCTCTTCTCCTTCCTTCCCTATGTTGCACACAAGGTAGTTGCAAACTCTTGTTCTCTGCCACTTGAATTACACAGCAACTTACAGCAAAAGCACATTGTCATCAGCTCTATGCCCAAACATTAGTGAAGGCTGAGAGAAATACCATGCCTGCAGGTTTCGCATTTGACCTGGCACTCAGGTGCAGACTGCAGACACGGACACTTACATTCAGCTATCCATATACAAGCATTTATGTGAGCCAGTGTCTCATCTTCTGCACAGTCTGCATTTGAGTATCTCTCTGGACTCCTGGGACTGAGTTGAGCACAGGTGAAACACAGTTGCCTGAAAGTAGGTGTCTACAGTTATTTGGGTGTCTTAGGGTACCCTGAGGAATTTTCTAAGGCATCAAAATTGGATGCCGGTCTGAGTATTTAGGCAGCTGAATCCTGCCCTAAAATCTTCTCTGACTGCAGTGGGAGCTTAGAGTCCCACCTCACACGTTGATGCCACATTTAGATACCCTGAATGTAGGTCTCTATAATCTCGGGCTGGCACTTACTTTTACTGACAGCAGAGAAAGAGTAAAATTTGGGATTTTAGGCTCCAAGCCTTCAAAGGAAGCATCCTTCAGCAGGTATAGGCCCTCCTGCTTGCCCTTCTCCAGAGCTTGGGTTCTTCTGCTCCATCCCACCACAGACAACCCTGACAGACCTTCCTCTTCTCCACTCCTGACTCCTCACCTCTGCCTCATTTTCATTGCCTCCCCATTCCCAGCCTGCATTCCTCACCTCACCCTGTTCTTTATCTTTTAATTGAACCAAACCCAACCTGTCCCTGGGGACTTGCTGTCAAAGTCCCAATTTCATTTCTGTCCTCTCCATCCCCAGACCTGCTTCTCTCAATCAGCCAGTTTGTTTTCCTCTTCCACTACTTCCACATTTTTCCTCATATCTGCACCAATTATTATTGCAATAAGCCCCACCAATGCTCATCTAGTCTCAGTCACACACACACGCTCCCCTTGTTTTAGTCTCTGCATATGCAGAGAATCAGAAGAAGAGAAGGAAACATCTCTGCAATCTACAGGAAAAAATACACAATTCATAAAGTCCAGTGACGACCTCAATTCACAGCTGTAAGCATGGAAAGCCTCTAGGTGAAATTTCCATGGACAGAGGTCCTTGACTTTATGGGATTTCAGGAAGGGGTCTGCACATCTCTTGCTGTGGGAAAGTATGGGCTGTCAGCTACTTTGGAAGGAGATTTGTAGCTAGGTTAAGATAAAATAACAAGTCAAAATAAGCCATTTTCCCTGTGCTCACCAAAGCAATTCACAAGCTATGATGTTAGGGGTATTTTTGGTAATTTGCTTATGTTCTCTGAGAAAAGGCATTGTCAGTGCATTGATTTTTGCTACCTCTATGTACTAGATATTGGGGAAGAAACTTTCTCACTTGTCCGACCTCCTCTCAAAGCTATTATCTGAAGGGCATCTCTTTTGGGGACCACAAAAACTAAAGAGATCATGAATCCTTCACACCTCAGGAAGAACAACTGCTGGCCACTTAACAATGATGCACAAGAGAATTATTACTACCATGGACACCTTCTATAATACCTGCTACAACATAGCACAAGACAGCTCTTCACTGGTGTTTTGGTTTTCAGCTGGGATAGAGTTAATTTTCTTCCTAGTAGCTGGCATAGTGCTGTGTTTTGGATTTAGTATGAGAATAATACTGATAACACTGATGTTTTAGTTGTTGCTTGGTAGTGCTTGTATTAGTCAAGGACTTTTTCTTTCAGCTTCCCATGCTCTGCCAGATGCACAAGAAACTGGGAGGGGGCACAGCCAAGATAGTTGATCCAAACTGACCAAAGGGCTATTTCATACCGTATGACATCATGCTCAGTACATAAACTGGGGAGAGTTGGCCGGGAGGCAGCAATTGCTGCTCGGGAACTGGCTGGATGTCGGTCGGTGGGTGGTGAGCGGTTGTATCGTTTGTATTTTTTCCCTCCCTGGGTTTTGTTTCTCTCTCTTTCATTGTTTGTGGGTTTTTTTCCATTACAATTATTGTTGTTGTTGTTATTATTATTCTTTTATTTCCATTATTAAACTGTTCTTATCTCACCCCACGAGTTTTCTTACTTTTACCCTTCCAAGTCTCTCCCCATCCCCATGGGGGGGGTGTGTGGGTGTGTGTGTGAGCGAGCGGCTGTGTGGTGCTCAGTTCCCAACAGGGGCTAAACCACAACAACTGGACATAGTCACAGAACAGAACCACTTCTCTACATAAGTTCTTCTGTATTTTCCTCCCATGATTGCTACCTGTATACCCCAGGCACAAGATGCAACACTGAGATTGCTGGTACAAACCTGTGGCAAAAATAGTAACGGAAGGAACTCCACCAACTTTACACTAACTAGTATCTTGGAGTGTTACTGGCCACACTTTGTGTTTGGCATTTACTTCTTTACAACACAGACACCTGGCTTTCTTATTTCAGGTGCACTTGGCTCTTCATGGTTCCTTACGCTGTATCTAGTTTGATGAAACAAGATTTGCAATCTTCTTCTTTGGACATTATGTAAATGGAGGACAAGACTGCATGCCCTCCATTGACAAACATCACTTGGAGTTCAACAGCTAGTATTAGGGAAGGTAGGGCATCCTGTTTGTCACCCAGAACTCTGTTTCTGTTGGGACTGAACCACTCTGTAGTATGTGACTGCGCTCTACAATTTTGACACTTAAAATAAAGCCAAGAACTTGGGAATTTTTTTGTGACGGGACTGTATCTCTTCAGACTTTTGCTTAGAAATAGATCTCTATATTTTCCTGTAGCACTAAAGCCAAAATGGATGGCTTTGGGATTCCTGATTGGACTATGTGTACTTTAATGTTAAAAAGCTAATACTAATGTTAAAAGCTAATGATAAAATGCCTGCCTCATAGCTAGTTACATATTGAATCATAATGTTCCCTCTTGTAATACTGCTATCAAATGTCTCCAACTACAACAGGAAGAAGTATTGCAGCAGACAAAAATCCCATCTGTGTTGCTGTTAGTCTGGGAATGGGAGTTCTTATTTCTCAACTGGCTGTTCAGGTTTTGGTGCTGATCCATCACAGGAGAGCAGGTGGTTTGTTGCAGCACCACACCAGCACAGCTTATTCCCGGGCTGACTCGTTCCTCACCCATACACTGCAAGTGACAATTGCATCTTCCCATTGCACCCAGGCAGGTCTCTTGACCCAGAGAACAAAATTTTTGCCATAGTGAGGCCAGGAGATCACAGCACTTGGCTATCACAGGGGTGAGCTTTGAGCAAATATAGGTAGGCAGCCCAGGATCCTGAATGATAGCCTACAGTAGATAAAGGAGTTCTCAAGTTAAGGAGCCACTGACTGCCTGTGCCTCTTTTCCAGGACCTCCAAGCTCAAGTGTTCCCTAGAGGAAGATGGGATTATGGTTGTCAGGAATTTTATCCTTCTGCCACCTGATTGTGTCCAGAGACTCTTCTTTGCACAGGATTCCTGCAAAGGCAACTCTTCATAGACAGGACGAGGAAAAAAAACAGTGGTTCACTGCCAAAAACACCATGACAACATTACCTTGCTCCTCTTAAATCCATTAATTTATTCTCTCTCTCAGGAAAAGGATGTTTTCAAGTGTTATTCATGCAATCCTACATTTCTGTTCAGTGTAAATCATGTTTTTGATAATGGGTGCATGAGCCATTTCACCTGCCTACTAAGACATGTTCAAGGCAGCAGGCCTGCTTCTCCACTGCTCTGCAGACTCAGGGGGCACCAAGAGCTGTGTGGAGCAAGGTGTGGAAAGCTGTTTCCTTGGTACACATTCCCTCTGCATTGCAGAATATGCCTGTCTCAGATGGAAAGCAGCATAGAAATTCATTCACCAAGTTAACTTGGAAACTCAGCCATGAAGTTAACCAAGTTCACTTTGAAGTTGGCTTGGTTGGCTGTCCGACCCAGCAAGCATCTCATGT